>BHDV01063634.1:23311-43514 GCA_005406045.1 Adoxophyes honmai
GATCCTTTTGTGAATTTTTTATATTTTGACATTTCAAATGTAAAATGATTTCCAAAAAGAAATAAAGAACTAACTAACTAACTAATTTTATAGTTGTCAAAAATGACTGTAGGTAGGTGGGTATAGTAATCGAGTCTCGTTGCTTCTTGGCCTCTGCTCAAACCAAAAGTCACTTGCCCTAAACTGGCAACATTATTCTCAACATTAACTGTTATTTTCTGCCTCGTGCGACGCTCTGCGGTCCCCGTCTAAAAGGCAACAGACTGCTCACTTACCTCATCATTTATTCATCCCTATAATGTAGCTATTGTTGCACATTATTTTTATCCCCTAAACAAAATAACGTATCCAACAAAACAAAACAGTTTCTATACCTAGCTTTCTATATCTATCCTAGTTAACGTGCACCAAATTTCATGTCAACCAGACCAACCGTTGAAGAGTTCCCTCCATCGGAGACAGTCCCGGCTGGGCCACCAGATTATTGATGTATTGTCACCCAATTTACACAAGTGTAAAAAATTTTAGCTCAATCGGTAACCGGGATGTGAATCAAAATTTAATTGGCACAAGATTTGATTGCAGACAATGTTTCGTTCTAACTGAGCGAACTGTGTGGCGTTGAGATAGAATAACACCTCTCCATTTCTTCCGTGGTACTTAGGTTTGCGTTACACGACAGGCTGGCAACCTGTCACTATTTTTGGCTCTCGAAGGTTGGCTATAAAGGATAGGTCCGCCTTTGTACTTCGTCATTTCATTTGTATTGGCGTATTCTTGGCAACCATGATATTTACGAAGCTGATAGACTCAAACAAAAGACATGTAATAGCCCCTTACAGCACAAATAAAAATTCAGTATCAATTATGATAAATGATGACATGTATGCTTGAACTTAGAAAGTACAACAAGGGCAAACACCCCTTCAAGTAAAACACTATTTTAATTATCAGTCGTGAGAATGACGAGTTTGACAGACAGCCAACACGAGCGGCCCCCGCGGCCCGGGGCTCCAATAACGGAGCGCCCGGCGCCCGGCGTAATCCAATGTTTACATTAATATTCGCAACAATGTTTAAAGTTTTAAACCAATATTAGTGCCTCTATTAGTCATGGGGTCAGAAGCTACTTTTATCAGGAAAGTGGAGCCAGATTTATAGAAAGGACTGACGCTCGTTCGGGTGTGTCTTGGTGCAAAGGTTGTTCAAAGTTATCTAACGCAAAGTGACCAATGTGATGGGAATCTTTGCACCAGGGACATTTCGAGGAGGGTTTTTAAGTATTAGTGTTAAAAACGTCAAGAAAATAATACATTTCTGAGGTTCCACATACTCACAACAGAAAATAAAAAAAAATACTATAAAGAAACTGTAAAGTTGCGGAAAAAATGGCTGTGACATAAGGACCGACAGACAGGGTTCCGTTTTTTATCATTTGGCTACGGAACCCTAAAAATTACGAGGAAAAGTGCTCTATTTGCATACCTAAATAAAGTTTTAAATTTTGAATTTTGAAACGTTTAGAGCTAATTTTTCAATCCCCAGATAAAACATATCTGTCCGATAAATGTTGGCTGTTTTTTTTCTTTTGTATGACGCGAAAAAAGGATAGCAACAATTTTAACTGGCAGATAAATTTATCTGGTGATTGAAAAATTGGCCCTTAATATTATAAATTCACTGCCACTTCCAGCTTAATATCAGGTAGAATAGTTGAAGAGGTACAGAAGTGACAGCTTGGTAGTCTATCTTCTAAAGCATACCTAAAGCTGTTTCTTTAGTCGCCTCTTACGACATCCACGGAAGAAAAAACACGAATGGTGAACCATTATTTACAGTCGCTAAACAAAGGGTCAAAACCAAGCTGTCTTCTTAATCATAAATAAACATATATATGTATAAGTATAATCATAATAAAATTTAGTTCGAGCTATGCCGTGAGGTATATTGAGCTTAAAAATAATACAGACCTGTCCATTTCTTGAGAGGATGTCGTAAGAGGCGACTAAGGAATTAGGTTAAGGCATATTTTTAAGCGACAGGCTAGCAATCAGTCACTATTATACCTGCCAACTTAAAACCTAAAAATAAAAAAGCTAGATGTGGCCACAAGGTAGAAGTTTTGTGTGCTCTGCCTACCCCAACAAGGAATACAGGCGTGATGTATGTATGTATTCAGTGGCATACATAACTACGAAACACTTCCTGTTGTGTGTGAAGTGCACTTGTTAATACTCAGCCTGCGGCGGAGTGGGCGGGGCGTGTGTCGCCACGCCCACCCCGATGTGGGAGGGGGTGAGAGTTAACCCTTTGAGAGGCAGAGGAATGGTAAATTTTACCCAGCGTGCTGTATTTTACGGGGGTGGGGAATTTTCGTTTTTTTTTTTAATGAAGGAGGCATTGTTTTTAGGATTCCGTACCTGTAGACGAAAGATGGATAATTGGCTGTTTGTGTGTCTGTCAAGAACCTTTTTGGGGTTCCGTAGTCCATAAGGAACCCTTATGGTTTCCGCCGCTAATGGGTCATTCCACGAGCAAGGCAGTTTTGCGTGACACTCCGTGACATAATTTCATTTTATGTTAATGTGTGTTTTTATGAATAAATCGTATAATGCTTCACATCTCAAACGTTTTGCAAAAAGAGGCATCACTGTAAACCTTAAAATTATCGAGATAATTAAATTTTCTTTTTTCATATAAGACGGTAATCACCCAAGCAAACAATATTGGCATGAAATCACGTTTATTGATAGATATCACAAGACTTTTTATGCTATACATTTATAGCCTTGAATTATAAACATCTTAAGTAATAGTATAATAATCTTAATTAATGATAACCATTGATAAAAAAAAAACGTAACGTGAAATTATTATCTTTTAATTAGGTATATTTTTTTTGTGTTGCACAGAGTAATATTCTTAATCATTAGAAGCATTATTTAAAACCTATGTTTTACAGTAATAACTCAATAAATAACCAATATAGTTATTACCGCGTCTATGAAACCGCGGAGATCACTCAAATTACGGTAATCACCGCTGCGGTAATCACGTGAGCAATTTAGTTTATAATGAATTACTTCAAAACGGTTATTGATAAAAACTCAATATTTTTTGTGTAAGTAGTTATAACACTGTTTAATATGTCAAAATAATCTGAGTTAAATATATTAACAAAACATGCCAGAAAAAAATAAGATGGTAATCACTTTCAACCGTGACAAAAAATTCGTGTTGTTTTCTTTCCTTCGTGATTCGGCAACGACACAATAAATCACAGGTTCGCACTGTTTGGCCGTCGCGGCATGACAGACTCTTTCTAGGAACGTATCGAGGATGTCTCTCGGAGTATGCGTTTGAGCAGTACGACGCGTTTTATGGCCGAATTTGGTTAAGACGCAAAACTCGGGACACTTTTTAAAAGTGGCTTTAAAAATAAACTAACGTAAAAATAATGATTTAGGCAAAAGGATTCAATTTATCATGTAATTGGCTTGCTGTGAACAACAAAAACCTATAGTTTCCGCGTTTAGTTTTCGAAGTATATGTCATCAACTAACAAATTTTGGAGGTGGGACAAGGCGAAAATGTGGACTCCACTGACTTTAGATTTTTGTTTCGCGCATTTAATAATAAGAATATACTATTATTAGACTTATTTTGAGCAGAATGAAGTATGAATTACGTAAGGTAATTTTTTTAAAAGGTTATCTGTTAAAATTTAGATTTCACAAGCACTTGAACTTGAGAACACGAAAAATCGTACGGCTGGAGAACGGCCCTAATGCACTATTGTCACGAAAATTTGTGGAGAGATAGATATTATTATAAAGTTTCAAAAGTTGGTTTTTAAAATTATGAAAAAAAAAATTGAAATTTTTTACTGTTCGTATCTACTAACCCTTACGTTCGGGTATCGTTGAAAAGGTCTTTTAAAATGCAACAAAATTTGCTTCAATTTTCCCCTTTTCGCTGGCGGTTGAAGGCTCTCGATGCCTTGCCGCACCGCAAGAATTACGGCCGGCGCTGACTGCCGGCATGGCACGGCAGGTCATGGCAAAGGATTTGTTACTGATATAACTATTTTAAATCTTATAACTATGAGTTTAGAATTCATGTTACTTTATTTTGATACAACGATGCCGCGGCATGTCACAGCATGCCGAACCATGCCACGGGTTATTTTACAGGATGCTGCGGCATAAGGGCCGGCACTGACTGCCGGCATGGCACGGAACGGCACGGCAAAGCATCCTGTAAAATAACCCGGCAGTCAGCGCCGGCCCTTAACCTTGCGAACTGAGCGTCTAGTGTAATGAAATCGGCCAAGAAACGCATCGATTTCGTGCGCGAAGAATTGTATGGAAAGTGAGACAACGACTGCAAGCGGCTCGTTTACACAACTGCCGCAGTCAACACAGAAGCTACTGTGTTACACATGCTTTAAAAAAACGTGCTCTTGAGTATGCTCAATACGAGCATGCTTATGAGTAGTTTACATTTGCTAGCAATAAGCATGCTAGTTTTAAGTATGCTCCTCAATAAGCATGCTCAAATGCTGTTTAAACGCGCTTAAAGCACGCCCCCTACCACCCGCGCGAAACTATTTTTAACCGACTTCTTTACACAAGACGCACTGCTCCGATTCAACACTTTGTAATGAATGTACGTCCCTGAAGTATGATTTTGACTAATTTCACTGGTATCTCGCTAGATGTCACTACTTGTATCAAAATCAGCAATCAACGCACGGTAGACTCGGAGACCGTTTATAATTAAGTTGAGGGTAACGGGTGGTTTGAGACAAGGAGACCGGGCGAGTGAATGTCGCTGTGTTCTAGTCGGTCATATATATTTACAGTTTCATGAAAAACCGTAGATTCGCAAAAATAAAGTGATTTTGGTGTGATTAATTTACACATCGTTGTTGTTACTGCTAATCGTGACACGGGGTAAGTGCTAGCGATAAGCATAGTGTAACAAGTCTAAGGTCAGTGGTTTGTTTCGCTACAGGCTTCAGTCCACTGTAAATGTGAATAACACTCAACCCGTCGATTGACACCATCCGTTCTATGTAAGTACATTTTATTGTGAACCAGAAATCGGACGGAAGCCTGTAGTAGAATTGGCTATTGTTCTTATATCTCGTACTTCGTTGGCGGTTTGATCGAAGTACTCATGATTGCTGTTTATTTGCAGCCTTTGGAAACGCCCCTTTCCTTAGTGGCTGTCGGCAGAAGTCACTAGATTATTAATCTCCTCGCTCATCAAATGTCAACATTTTGACACCGGCGAGCACACGTCACGGCACAATACAGACCGTTGTATTCGCGTGGAGGCGACCGGGTTGTGCGACGGCGGTCAATATAACCGCCAATCGCGGTAGCCGGATTTGGTGCCCGGGCGTTATTTCACATTACCTTAAGCACCCATGGTAGTTCTGGGTCGATCATATAGTTTCAATTAGATATGGTTCGGTGTTACTCGAACTCAACAAAAGTTCTGTTTAAACGATTGTTCAATACTTAGTCATTAAGTTTAAGTTAAGTACTTTGATTTGCGAGCGCGCTCGTTAGGTGTTGGTTGTTCCGCTTGGAATTCCGTAATCATATTATGTGTAGTTGCTTGTAAGAGTTCCGCGATTACACTTGTTATTTTCTAATGTGTCCTTTCTTGTCTCCTACCGCCATTTGAACCCCACTCATCACAACTTTTAAGAATAGATTTACAACAATTCTCATCGTTAGTTCCCGTCGCATCGCGGTTTTCGTATGTAAACCCTAACAAGGCAATTGTTTCCACGGATTATAGAATTCCCCCCCCCCCGGGGTCTCGCGTCTCCCACCCCCCGGATATCGAGTGCGGACGTGTCTAATTTTCGATGATATTTTTCACTTTCGGATTTGAATATTGGTTCGGCGCCGCGGGCGTACTTACTGATTGTCGGGAGGAAACAATGCTTCAATATCAACATCATTTTTTTTACATTTCAATCAAATTCATTTCAATATTGGGATAATTGAAGCCTATCTTGAAAAATACGGGTAGCTGACGTAGCAAAAACTTGTCTGTATTTCCGATTGGGGTTGGCTACGTAATTTAACATATGTGACGTCACGTCTCTCAGTTTGCTCAATTTAGGTTCAAAGATAGATAAGATGAATTTATATACAGTTGCGGATTGACTGACGTCTAAAGTACACCTTAACCTAACTCCCAAGTCGCCTCTAACAACATTCACTGAAAAAAAGAATTCTAACATTTCTAACTCCAACACCACAGGATTCTTTACTTTGTTACATCATCTCAGGTAAATTCAACACCAATAAAAAATAAAAACCCGCTTCGATATCCCAAAGCCAGGAATAATCTGGATTCGCGTTTACCCCGCGCATACTAATTTTAAAGCAAGGGCGCCAAGGTCGCGATTGAACGCCGTTCTGACAAAGTCTCGTGATTGACGGCGCGATAGTGGCCAAGAGCGAGTCGGACACACGGTAAGAGTTCCGTATTATTGTGTAATTCAAGGGTGGTTGTTATCAAGCGATAAAGACTATCAAGGATAACGGATAACGGATGGGACAAACTAAGTTTTCCAAAGGAAGCTCACCAAAAATTTGTTGTAAATCCTTATGGTTAAGTTTCGTGACTTTTCCTTTATCTGCGCTATTAGGCGTTGTTCCGTACCTTTCAACTTTCTGAATTCATGGGATTAGTTTTGATTCTCTTGTGGGCGTCGAAAATTTGTGACATATAAGAAGTACGGTTGTGTATTTTCATAGCGATGGATTAGATTTTTTCCTGTTTTGCAACTCTAAGGGACAGTTGTTTACTTTATACTCCGTTCCGTTTAAGATTAGACTTTTAACAGTTTTAACGGACAAAGAGTTTTTCTCAGAAAATTGGAAATCGTTATTGTAATAACACTTATTACTGTTTGGTACAATGTTCTCAATGCGTTTGGGCGCCTTGAGTATATGTACTTAAAAAGGTGTGAGGATTTCAGCGTAATAACTACTAAGAAAAGGGGCATAACCAACGGACAACAAATCCTTCTAAGATTCCGTTTTTCAGTACGAGGAACCCTAAAAATTACAAAAAGCTCGTCAACCGCCGCGCGCATCGTCTCCGCACCGCGGGACGTGCTCCGCATAATGCGGAAGTAAACACTTTATTGTGCGGAAAGAATTACTAATATGAGATGCAGTCGAGCGGAGCGGGGTGTCAAGTCGCGTTCTCACCTCGCGTCTTGAACGAATGTGTGCCCTGTGCGAATGTTTCCTACATACTTATATACAAACGTCACGCCTGTATTCCCAATTGAGGTAGGCAGAGCGTACGAAACGTTACATAGTCAAAACCATGGCTAGTTTACGCTATGCAGCCATTTGTAGCATAATTTTAGGTTAAAAAACATACGGAAAAGGTAAAATAGTGACATGTCTCCTAAATCATACAGTCAAGAAAATTGATACCTATGCCCAAATTTTCCCAAAGGCGGTAGGTAGAGCACACGAAACATGAATAGACAAAACCACGAATATTTTAAATTGCGTAGCTGCTTCCTAGCGAAATATGTAAATATTAGGTTAAAAACAAATGACAATTGCTAGCCTGTCGGCCAAAACTCACCTGAAGCCTATTTCCTTAGTCGCCTCTTACGACACCCCCACCACAAATAGAAAGGTGTCTAACGCGACACCACACGGAATTGTAAGCTATGTAAATAAGTTGAAATTTATCTATTGATTTCACTCACTTCCATGCTGAAAATAACCATTGAAATTGGTTTCCGAAGCTCGAATTCTGTCGAAATCCGTTTACCGTGTGCGGCGACCGGATATTGCGGCGTCGAACGGAGGTGAGACATTTCTTTCAATTTGGACAAGACCTACAGCTATCGCGAACAGGGATTGTTGAGCCACTTACCTATGTTTGTAATTTGGTCGTGTAATACTAATCCCATCAAAAACAATACTTGTCGAAAAAACCAAGTTTCGCAACTCAGTTGTTCTACGGTAAAAAGTTGTGAGATCCATGTAATACCAAGTCGGTTATTAATTTGTTCAGTCTCTACTTAAGTGACTTTCTGTCTTAATACGTCCAGTCTCTAAAAGACCACGATCGTGGTCCATAACAATTGAAAATCAATTTTATTGTGTCGGGAATCTCCGTACTCGAAGCATTAAGTTGTTACGTAATAATTAACAGCATCTTATAGTGACGTATATCAATATTAAAATTCTTGAATGTTTTATATAAATAAATCCAGACTTGGCCATCGCACTAAATAATTGAATTTACATGTGTTTTTAGACGATTGAATTTACACGTGTTTTCAGGCGAGTTGTACTCGATCCCAAAAAAAGTCTGTCGTCTGTGCTGCGTAAATGCAATTGCCGCCACAACCCGGCTTCCGGCGCGGGAGTCGTTTCCGCTCTCTAACTAGATCTTTAGTCTCTTCGTTTGCGGGAGGATACGAATGTGCTGTTTTGTGATCTTGTGTCAATTTGTACCAATTTGGGTGCGAACACTGATTTAACGTTATTTTAGACTATGAGAATGGAGGTTAGAATAACACCTATTCATTTCTTCTGAGAATGTCGTAAGAGGCGACTAAGGTAATGGTTAAGATATGATTTAGAGTCGACTCTGGGAAAGGGTTAGTGTATTGTGGGCGATGGGCTAGCAACCTGTCACTGCAATATCACGTTTAACCATCTGGTTACCCTAAATTTGCTAAACGTGGCACTGGATTTTTGAATTCATGTGCTCTGCCTACCCCTCATGGGAATACAGGCGTGAGTATATGTATGTATGTATGTATGATTTAGGCGACAGGCTACCAACCTGTCACTGTTATATCTGACAATTTAAAAACCTACTTACAAATATGCCAGAAGAGTAAGCTAGCCATGTGTTTGTGTGTATGTACTTATATACACAAAAAATACAAGTAATTTACTTGCGAATTAAAAGTGATTTAATCTAATTTTTATCCTTATTTGGTTGATTGTTTCTTTTTAGTTCAACAGTTTAGTTCTAGTTTAGTCTCTCAATACCGTTAGCTGTAGGTAAACAGTGTTACAAACTCCTAGAAGTTCAAGTCACTATAGACTCAAAGTCAAAAGTCGCTAGATATTCGCTAAAAACTGGCTAAACTTCTCTGGCACCTGCCAGAGGTCACTGGCGCTGTGAAACATTCGGATAGACGAAAAAACAAACTAAGCCATAAATAAGAAGTAATATACGTACGTGTCGTCGCAATAACGCAAATCTAACTTTTGATTAAATATTTTTTGCGAGATTTTTTTGCCGTTAAGACGTTGTTAAATAGGTAGGTACTTCTAGCGACAAAGTTGCCATCATTTCCCCCAGTTTTGTTGCTACGAAGCCTGTTCCGGATCTATCTCCAGCTGATGCGAATCTGTTTAGCAAAGATAGTGCTGTAAAATGCTACAGTAAAATAGGTAAATCAGTTTAGGATATCTGAAATAGAACTGCGACTGTTGCTTGGATGGTGTCAGCAACTATAATTCTTTATAGCCATTTCTTCCGATGGGATCTCCCTGTTACTGTTCTCTAATATCGTTTTTCCTAAACCATTTGCCCGAACTATTTTGTCCTAATGGGCCCTAACGAGCAATTGTAATAATAATTATTTTCCATAATTGACAAATAGTTACAGTTAGGGCTTACGCTACCCGACTCGGATTACCCGTAACGAACACCCGTCTAGTTAGTAATTGTATGAATACCGCTTAATGGCGCGGGCGCTTACGACAGACTTAATCCGCATTGTCGCGGCGGGCGCCCGCTTCGTGCGTACGCGGCGTATGTAGTCAAGGAAATTTTTACCTGTGCCACTTTGTACCTTTTCACAAGAAAATGTCCACTGTGACATACCATACTTTCTATTAACTGAACGGGACCTGCGAGCGTCCGCGTAGTCTTGAGTCGGGTATTTTCGTTCACCTATTAAGTAAACGTTCATGTTGAAATAGTTACAGTAGAACCCGTTTAAAACGATCACGTTTAATACGATTTCTCGCTTAATACGCCACTTTAGGCCAGTCCCTGCAACTTGAGACATATTTTCATACATTTCTTAACGCTTAATACGATTCGTCATCCCGTTTAATACGCCGGAGCCCGAGCCGAGATCCTCGTATTGTCAGTCTCGAGAGATGCTGTTCGAGGCATTTGCCCCCTTCAGCGGGGTCTTCCCGCTCCCGAGTGGGCCCTCAGGCCTCGTTGGTCGTCTTCTATGCTACACCAGACTTCTGGTCCAGTGACGTCGCAACCCGGTTTTAAAAGGCGTAAGGCCGGCGGTGTTCCAGTGGGCCGTCCTGAGCCGGCTAGTCAGTCCAGGCGTGCAGAGTGGCTAGCCGTTCCAAGAGAAATGCCACTGGGTTCTGGCCGGCTTGGATCTCCTGAATGAACAGGATCAGCTCCTGTGTCGGCACTCTCTCGCCTTCTGAAGTGTCCGAGCTTCGCTCCGTCTTCTCCTTTCCGGGGCCGGGCGGTGACCAATGACTTGGCCCGGCTGTAAACGTGCGGGCTGACCTCGGCGGAGACTGCCATCTTGGCTTTTTTGCCTCCGCGCTTACGGCTTCTCTATTGACAGGTACAGCTCCCATCGTTAACTTGACACGAGGAGTATAGTATTTGCCAAAATTAAAACATGTAGTATGTTTTAAATTATTTTCCCTTTCCCGCATAATACGCTTTCTCGCTTAAGACGCGGTTTTGTTAGGGTCCCTGAGAAATCGTCTTAAGCGGGTTCTACTGTATATTATATAATAAATACTTTTAGATTATTTCTTTGATTACATTATTTATCTTTACAGTAGTACAGTACAACCCAAAACCAAATTCAATGACAAGTGAAAGTAAAGTAACACAGACAAACTAGATTGCGTGCGGTTCTTACCGACGACGCTAGATGGCGCTACGAGCATTATTTATTATAAGATAAGATTAGTAAATTTACCTAATTACAACAGTTCAAAACTGAATTTACAACTCCTTTTGCGTCGTCGTGTGCCACCGACTGCATTTTGTATGAAACCGGATGCAGCAGAACTTTTGCGCCGAAATTCTGCTACTCACAACTCACAAAATGACGCTCGTTTGGCTTCACAGTAAACAGTACTCTTAAGAATGCCCTCATCCCTCCAGCAGGTGGCGGCATGGCGGGGCGCAGCGGCGGGTAGCCCCCTCCCCCCTCGCGGGAGGCCCTCCTACCGGGAGGCATGGCGCAGCAGGGGTTCCCTCTGCCGTGGGGGCTGCACTACCACAGGTGGGCTACTGTTACGTCCACTTAGCGTCTTCCCAGCGTTGCCGTCTCGTGAATGCCCGCGCAGCGCCGTTAAGCGCGTTGCCTTGGCCCTTGGATCAGGGATATGTACATGCTTTTACTTGAACATCAAGTCACCTCTACTTTTGTTCATTATATTTTTTACAAATTTTTTTTCGTAGTAAACTTACCTTTTTTTTAAATAGTGTTTATTTTGAAAAATGACTTGGTGCCAAGTTTCTTGCGGAAATTTTTCTTGGCAATGACGGTCTTTCCGAAGCGCTGGTAGTGGCTATTTGCGTAAGGTTTAGAGTTTATTTATTTTTTAATTTATTGAGGAACAAACAGTTACAATTAACTATGTGACAAAATGCATTTTGGGTGATTGTGTGCACCCAGAACACTGTTCAGAGTCTTTGTCGGTCTATCGAGTCGCAGGCGATAATGAGACACCTATTATTCACTTAGATATTTATTGTCTTTACACACAAGTATCACAGTTGTGAAACAATTAAAGGTGCAACGTTTATAACACAAAACACACATGGAAATTACAGTAAACACAGTTCTTTCTCTAGAGCTAGAGTCTCCCATCAAAGCGCGGTAAGCGGGAGCGCGGGAGAGTCAAGGTCAAGATCATACACAAACACTTTTTGTCACAGAGTCACAGATAAAATAACTGTCTAAAATATAGATACTGTAAAATGTAAGGTGCGACAGTGTCGCCACAGCATCTTAAGTTCTAAACAAACCAACAGTTCCCTAAAGTAAAAAAACTCATAAGTAAAATATGCTAGCTTTGTACAAAAACATTTAAACCTACGTTAACCTAGAAGTATTTCACCACAATGATTCACAGTCAAATCACCCACACACACACACAAAGACACCTAAAGACACCTTATTGAATTGACTATGAAGGAACGAGTTTATAAACACAAACTAATTTGTTTGCGTTTGCGCAGGGAGCCGCCGCGGCGCGCGGCGCCGGCGCTGTACGCGCGGCCCGGCGACACGCAGGCGCTGCTCGACGCGCACTCGTGAGTACCTTACGTGACCATACAGTGGGACAGCGTCCAGTTAGCGTAAGGCCAGCATTACACCTGCAAGTTTTACTTAGGTAAGTAGGGACGCAGCTATCTGCTAAAGAGAGAAATGAGTATTGCTATCTCATTCTAGCTTATAGCTGTGTCCCTACTTACGTAAGTAAAACTTACAGGTGTAATGCTGGCCTTAGCTCGAAGCCAAGGATACACTAGGGGACAAATGTCCCGCGACACGTGTATATACGCGGATATAAGTCGCGCGATGTCGCTAGACACGTCAGGCCGAAATTGGCTGACTTCGCTCGACATGTCGCGCGACACGATGTCGTGGAACATTTGTCCCCTAGTATATCCTTTGCTTATATGGGATAAGTATTTCAATATTTTGTAATGTTTGTGGTTTAGCAGGAAATTCGGAGTTTTCGGAATTCTTCATAGTCCAGTCAGTCAAGACAATCAATTCACTATAATTCCAAAAGTTTTCAAACTTCGGTCTAGTGAATGGTACATTGAGACAACAATAAATCTCATTTTGCAACCTTGTCCGCAGTCCGGAACATTGTTAAAATTGCAATTTAATTAATTTTTGCTGTATGGTCGTGAAAAAAATTCCAAAAGTTCTGCAAAGTTGGAGTTGTGTTAAATATACTATTTTACATCACGTGTCAAATTTGCAACCAATTCAAGTGTACGGAACATTTTTTGTTATTAAAAATTAATGTTTTCCTTTATTAAATTGAAGGAAAACGTTCCAAAAGTTCTGCAAACTTGACACATACATCGGAAAAATATACCGAACGGTCGACCTTTTTGGTCGACCGGAACATGTTTATTTATAATTCGTTTTAAATTCGTGGTCATTTTTTGAGCAAGGCTGTCTCGGAAAAATTACAAAAGTTTTGAAACTTGGTTGCAAACTTCGAAAACATCTATTCTGATGCATTTACAAATTTGCAAAAATTTTTTTTACAATATCCTTATTATACCAGTATTGCATCAGAATAGATGTTAAAAATGACCACGAATTTAAAACGAATTATAAATAAACATGTTCCGGTCGACCAAAAAGGTTGCAAATTTATACAACCGTTCGGTATATTTTTCCGATGTATGTGTCAAGTTTGCAGAACTTTTGGAACGTTTTCCTTCAATTTAATAAAGAAAAACATTAATTTTTAATAACAAAAAATGTTCCGTACACTTGAATTGGTTGCAAATTTGACACGTGATGTAAAATAGTATATTTAACACAACTCCAACTTTGCAGAACTTTTGGAATTTTTTTCACGACCATACAGCAAAAATTAATTAAATTGCAATTTTAACAATGTTCCGGACTGCGGACAAGGTTGCAAAATGAGATTTATTGTTGTCTCAATGTACCATTCACTAGACCGAAGTTTGAAAACTTTTGGAATTATTGTTAAATTTTCGATTTCGGATGTCAATTATGACTGGACTATCAGTTAAGTAGATTACATTGAGTCGATATATCGACCTAGGTTCTAATCTTTACTCAGTTGTTCAAGAAGCCTAAGTGCCAGTGCAAATATACTACAACAGCACAGTATTATTTATAAAATCGTTAAGATGTGACAACAGTAAGAGTCGACTCTGGGAAAGGGTTAGTGTATTGTGGGCGATGGGCTAGCAACCTGTCATTGCAATATCACGTTTGATCATCTGGTTACCCTGAAACTGCTAAACGTGGCACTGGATTTTTGAATTCATGTGTTCTGCCTACCCCTCTTGGGAATACAGGCGTGAGAATATGTATGTATGTACGTATTACATTGAGTCGATAATATATCGACCTCGGTTCTAATCTTAACTCAGTTGTTCAAAAAACCTAAAGGCGCGTCCAAATTAGTAACATTTCGCCGGACTCGCCTTAAGTGCCAGTGCAAATATACTGCACAGTATTATAAAATAGTTAAGATGTGACAACAGTATGGACAGTAACAAAAAATGTTTGTCACACTTGTCGAGATTTATTACCTACGCATTGCGTGTTGTGTCTATGGTACTATTATTTATTCTGTTCTATGGATCATAATATTTATTGAACGCCTAGCCTTCGCATTGAAGTGGCCTGTGACTGTGGCAGGTGCAAGGGCGAGGCGGACGAGCGCTTCGGGCGCGAGCTGTACGCCCACGCCCACGCGCCGCGCGAGCTGCACGCGCACGCGCACGCACTCGAACACGACCACGAGTAAGTACGTACCAAACGGTTGGTTACGTCATTTCACAATCTTGTAAGCTTAGCACGGGATACCCGTCATTTTCTAACGTCTCTAATTTTATTATACAGTGACTGTCCTGTGCTAAGCTGGTTGATCTTGATCTCAATAATATGAAGGGCTACGGATTAACTCGAAACATATCGTGCTAGACTCTATTTTAAAACGAGAGTTATCCGTATTTGACGGTAGTTTAATGTTCAATGTTCCCAGAAATCGTTGAATATCTTTGTAGCAAAATTTATATTCACATTTTTCCCCAAAGGACTAATTTTTTTTACTGAGGCTGATCCATAGTATTTTTTTTAGAATTGTTTGAACACAAAAACGTAAGGTGTATATTATGCTAAATTATGAAATGCCAAAAACACACAGGATTAGGAGCCCCGCATAGTGGAGCTCCGTTGACACTATTTCTGGTAAAACGATGCGCGAATTCTCTCTCTCTCTCTCTCTCTCTCTCTCTCTTTCAAAATCGTGCCAAGTCTGATACTGAATAGTACCCCCTCTGTTGCACACAAGACCTCCTCTCACTATGAGAGATTTTGGGCTATAGTTTTTATGGAGACCCAATGAGGATTAAGAACTTTACACACAGCATACAATTACTTCATCCCTGTATGAATGTTTACTCACGATGTTTTCCCTCACGCTAGTGGTAAATATGAATTTAATTTCGCACGTGAATTCCGAAAAAAATCGTGGAGCGAGCTTGTGGGATTCGAATCTACGGCTTTCTGCATGATGGTGATGGTTGAACCGCTGGGCTACTACGGCTGTACCTGTGTCCTTTGATTCTATATGAGTTCCTACTAGTAAATGCTGAAACACAAATAAGAAATAATGCAGTTGAAATCGTTCGCAGGTCGTACAAGTGCGCTGGCGAGCCGGCGGTGGCGCGCGCCAGCGATGAAGACGCCGTCAGCTCCTCGCAGCAGCCGCGACAGCATTGGGAGAAGATGGGTGAGGCGGTGTACTGACAGCTCGTACAGGGCACAACCGACTTGTAGCGCCCCAGCGCCACATTCGTCGAATAGCAGAACTAAACGATCCTAAATCGCGCTAGCGAAGTTTCGATGAACGGTTATATAAATACAACTTCCAACTTCCTCTCTGTGGACTTCGGTCCCCATGCATAACATCTACCTGGAGAGAGATCTCTCTATTGGAGTCTTTCCCACATTGGTGACCCTCGACTTGGACATTTGACGCAACCTTCCTTGACACACCTAAACTAAGGCCAACCAGACGAGATAAAGAATGTAAACAAAGTTTCAGAGGTTGACGCCATAACTGCATACGAGTGATAAGGATAGAGATAATAATCTGACTACCGCCACGTAACTCAGTAACGGTATCATTGTTTATGTTTATTATATCGTCTGGTTGGCCTTACTTTACATCGACCTACCTACATCATAACAACGACGCAGTCTCAACGCCAAGCCTGAATAACGGCACTTGTGCACCACTAGCATGTTGCTAACCTCTATGCCTGGTGTCTACAGTGTCCAACCTACTCTACCTACATTGTGTTCCCAAATGGGGTAGGCAGAGCGTGGAAACATGACATAGACGAAACCAAGACTATTCCACGCCTCGCAGCCACTTCACACATGAATACTTGCTCTATAGTCTAATGTTATTGCATCCTGTCGTGTGGTGTCAGTATAGAATAACACCTCTCCATTTCTTACGAAAAAGTCGTAAGAGGCGACTAAGGAAATAGGTTTAGGTATGCTTTAGGCGACAGGCTAGCAACCTGTCACTATTCTATCTCTTCCATCTATTTGCAAACCTGGAACTATGCTAGAATTGGCTGCGAAGCGTGAAAAACTCATTATTATGGCTTTGTCTATGTTGTTTCGTGTGCTCTGCCTATCCCATTTGGGAACACGGCGTGATTGTATGTAAGGTTAATGTACCAATGCTGGACGCCTCAACGCCCAGTAGATGACACCCATTTGTCACCTGTCTTACTATGACATAAGATTGCAAGTGCCAAGTATTGGGTCAGTGTCGAGCACAGGGGCGTTTACCTTATGTATTGTACGGGCTGTCTGCGCAGGTACAGGCGCATGCGCGGCGCGCGCGGACGCGGCCTCGCCGCACCAGCTGGTCACCACCACACACGCCGGGGGTATGGTTCTAACTAACTAACGATAAATATCATAATGTGTGTGCATAGAGGATAGAACCTATAGAGAAACAATGTTCGCAACCCCGGTCCGCAAATAGTTTGTTGATTTCAACATACTAAACGTCACCGTCACTGTCACAGAAACTGTACAGAGCCAATAACCATAGAGAAAAAGGCACTAGCGTTACGCGCGATCTTGGGCCGGCCAATAAGAACACAGCGATCACTTCAATTGTTTTGCGGAATAATTTCCGAACAACCAAGATGACATTAGTACTCTATAGGTTCTATCCTCAATGTGTGTGTGCCACATTATGGCGGCCACATTCACTCGGAAATCTGTTTCGGAATTTAAAATAGAAATATCGATTCGGAATTCTGTAAATTCACCACACAAGTACGTTTCGATTACGAATGTGGGATTCGGAATGCATAAGCCATCATACGGAATTCCGAATCAGATTTTTCAAACGGAAAACTATTGTTTGGGCGCTTGTGCACTACACATAACTTTACGGTCCTACTTTTTACTTTTGCCCATTCCGGACCGTTTTTTTCCGGTTCCATATGACAGCTACGATAGATGTGTTTATGTTCGTGCACGTGCACTACCATGTCGGACCGTAAAAAATCGGATTTCCGGACAGTAAAATTCATTTTAGTGCACAATCGCATCGCATTGCATCTGTGTGATATGTGTATTGAAGCTGTGTGTGTGCAGGCGGGTGATGCGTGTGTGTGTGCAATCGGCTGACGCGTGTATGTGCGCAGGAGACCGAAGAGGCGCGCAGCAGCTGTATGTGTGCAATGTTGCTACAGCTGTGTGTGTGTGTGCTAGCATCACGCTATATCTGTAGCTGTGTGAGTGTGTGTGCAGGAGGCCGACGAGGCGCGCTGCAGCTGTATGTGTGTGTGTGTGTGCAATGTTGCTACAGCTGTGTGTGTGTGTGCTAGCATCACGCTATATCTGTAGCTGTGTGTGTGTGCAGGAGACCGACGAGGCGCGCAGCAGCTGTATGTGTGTGTGTGTGCAATGTTGCTACAGCTGTGTGTGTGTGTATGTGTGCTAGCATCACTCTATATCTGTAGCTGTGTGTGTGTGCAGGAGGCCGACGAGGCGCGTAGCAGCTGTATGTGTGTGTGTGTGCAATGTTGCTACAGCTGAGTGTGTGTGTATGTGTGCTAGCATCACTCTATATCTGTAGCTGTGTGTGTGTGCAGGAGACCGACGAGGCGCGCAGCAGCTGTATGTGTGTGTGTGTGCAATGTTGCTACAGCTGTGTGTGTGTGTATGTGTGCTAGCATCACGCTATACCTGTAGCTGTGTGTGTGTGCAGGAGGCCGACGAGGCGCGCTGCAGCTGTGGCAGTTCCTGGTGGCGCTGCTGGGCGAGGGCGCGCGCTGCGTGGCGTGGACGGGGCGGGGGCTGGAGTTCAAGCTGCACGAGCCGGAAGAGGTCACTACACTCACCTCTTTAAAATTGCGACTATACCAAAGCCGTATGCTTTCAGGATATTGCTAATTTGAAATCGGTTTTTTTACAATCTTTTATTTAACATCACTATTGTATGTTTGTATGTTTACATACAAATCTGGCTAGGAAGATTTGAACCACTTTCAATAAATCGATTGAGCTAAAACTTGGTATACCTACGTACCTAACTTAGATAAAAATACATTCCGGTAGTGGACTTCTGGTGGCCCAGCCGGGACTGTCTCCGATGGAGGGAACTCTTCAACGGTTGGTCTGATTGACTTGAAATCTGGTGCACATGATCTAGGGTGGGTGACAGTAAAGTACAGCTGGCAAAAAATACAGTCGACAAAAAAAAAGCTGTGTTTTTTGTGCGGCGGCAAGATCTGCGGAGGAAAACAGACGTCGCAAATATGCAGCCGTTAGTAAGGGCTATATATTTGCGCCGTTTGGTGTTGAAACCCTCGGTCCGTGGGGTCCAAGCGCGCGTGAAATTACAAAAGAGATTTCCGCGCGCCTTATAGATGCTTCCGGTGACCAGCGAGCTGGCATCTATTTTAGACAACGGATTAGTCTTGCTGTCCAGCGAGGTAACGCTGCCAGCCTTCTGGGCACAATGAGCAGCGACGGTGACCTAAGGGAAATTTTTAATTTATAGTTATAGTAGGTAATTATAGTTTTAAAAAAGCTTGTATCGCAAATGACACTTTTGTTGGTAAGCTTATTATGTTTAAAATAATTAATAACGTGTTGACGCAGGTGGCGCGGCGCTGGGGCGCGCAGAAGAACCGGCCGGCCATGAACTACGACAAGCTGTCGCGCTCGCTGCGCTACTACTACGAGAAGGGCATCATGCAGAAGGTTGCCGGTAGGTCCTATAGTTCTACCGGAACCTATTTACCTCTCCATGAAGTCGTAAGAGGGGAATAAGGAAGGTTTAGCTACCTGGCACTTAACCTGCCAACTTAAAAGCTAAAAAAATGTGATAGAAGTAACCACACGTGAAATAGTCATGGTTTTGTCGATGTAGCGTTTCGTGCGCGTTTTAAGTTCCGTGCTTTTGGGATTGAATAACACTTATCCATTACTTTTAAGGCTGTCGTAAGAGGCGAGTATGGAAAGGTTTAGCTTTGTTTTGGGTGAGGCTAGCAACCTATCATTATTCAACTACATCTTCCATCTGTTTTCAATCCTAAAATTAAATTAAGTTGAAAGTTGCGGCGTCATGGTTTTGTCTGACACGTTTTGTATGCTCTGCCTACCCCATTTGGGAACATAACATAGAAGGAAAGAAAGAGAAACGTTTATTGACACAAAGACGATACAGAACAAGTTAACACAATGTTTAAAAGAGTAAAGTACGCATGCGCCAGAAGGTCCCATCTCAGCAAGATGTCCCGAAGTGTCTTGAGACAATACTACGAGATGCTGATTACATACATACAGCACATAACTGTGACTGTATACATGTATGTATGTATGTATCGCCGTACTCTACCAACATTGTGTGTTCCGCAGGCGAGCGCTACGTGTACAAGTTCGTGTGCGACCCGGAGGCGCTGTTCAGCATGGCGACGCCGCGCGCGCGCAGCCCGCCGCCGCCGCCCGCGCCGCCTGGTAAGCCCCTCCCCCTTAGAAGTATAACTATAACTGACGTTGATTAACATACTTCCCCTCCCAAAATCCTTGTCACGCCACCCGATGGGTTCAGTGGTTGGTTATGGTGATGACTATGGCGTGCGTAACATCATCTACATATAAAGCGGCTAGTACACATTCGCCGGTGTTGGGCCAGGCTTCGCAATCGGGCCAATCACGGTCCGGCCAACACACGCCAACACCCCCTGTACACATTGGAGTTGGCCTGCATTGGGCCAGCATGGGCCAATGTGTACTAGCCCCTTTAGAGTCACATGTATAGCTACTCTTGTGGTATCTTCCCCTCCAAAACAAACATCCCCCATCAGAACAATATGCCGTTTATAAACTTATCCCCCCCCC
>BHDV01063672.1:14903-60095 GCA_005406045.1 Adoxophyes honmai
AAAGCTTCGGCCAAATTTTGGCCGAAGCCGAAGGTTTGGCCGAAGGTGGCCGAAGCCGAAGCCGAAGCTTCGGTCGGACACTACACACTACACTAAGCAGATACGATAAGGTATCTGTATCTGAACGGATATCTGTCAATATCGCTCCCTATACAATTCAATGAGCTATTGAGCCACTTCTAGCATATATTTTTGGTTTCAAGATGGCAGGTACAATAGTGACAGGTTGCTAGTCTGTCGCCTAAATGTACCAAAACCTTAGATATATCCTTAGTTGCCTCTTACGACATCGACGGAAGAAATGGAAAGGTGTTACTCTACACGGGAACTAATTCCTTAGTATTAAGAATTGGAGAGGTAAATCTACACGCGCAAGTCGTTTCGCGGGATGGATCATCTCTCACTTTCTGTTGTCCCTAGTTAGACAGTGACAGCTGTCTATCTCGCGCCCTTTCAATACTAAGTGTAGGCTGGGTCAATACAGATTAAACAGAATTATAAGTTTTCCAGATTTTCTGTCTAGTGTGGCAACACTGCCCACGCTTCCTGGCACGCGGCCTATTGGGTCGCTTTTCATTGGTTATATTTCATGTTCGTATTAGTCTAATGGCCCATTGAATGGTGTTGCCACCATACACATCCAATTCGTTTCTTCTGACCATTGACTACTCCTGGCCACAATTTCTGTAATCTGTGGTAGCATTAAAAATGTTTACTTTATAAAAAAGTGATGATCGAAAGAAGACAACTAATTATTTCTAATTTGGAACGCGCTGGCGGCGCTAGATCGTGATGCCTATGCGCAATTGTGAGATTCGAGTTTGCCACCATTTTGAGACGTTCTGTTATGCTATTATACATTATATTATAATCATTATGAATTTAAATGAAATTATGTATGTGGCTGTACAAAATTACATGATTATAGATATTAAAACACTCATGGCTCTTTGTGAAATTCGCCTTTATTTCATAAACTACACACGTGAATTAAAGTTTTTTATGGTGAAACTGTCACATAACTATTGTCGCTTCCTAGTCTAAAGTGTAAAAACCAAACTATTTAACAAAACCTCAAGAACGACAAAAAAACCGCATGCGCCTTACTTTCTTCCGCCAGACAACCACACTAATCTTATATTTACTAGAGGTACCAATATAACTGTGCGGGCGAGAAAAAAGCGAATCAACCTCGCCGCATACTAAAATAACAACACGCGAAGACGCCAGCGACATCCTTGCCCGCATTGTTAAGTTGGCGACAGAAAAACTAGACAAAAGGGCGCGAACAATCAGTCCAATGGAGCGCTAGCATTTGAAATTGGAATAAAAACGCATCCTTCCTGCTTCCGCATTGGTCGGTTCGTTTGCCGCGCATTTTAACGTATATAATGGCGGCTGTGCTGGTAGCCGATCAGTGTCTCCATGGGATTCGTCCTCTGAGGTGCTCCTGATTACTTTCTCGAAGTTTCGGTGAGTATTTTTCTTTTTTTTTAATTGAAGGGAGGGTAGGAGATTCGTGTTAGTGCCGCTAGATGGCGCTGTTTTAAACTAATGTTTTCAAGCAAACTTGTCAAGGTTACATTTCACTTTCATTTACTTACACTCCTGTAAGTTGTTAATTAGTTAGAGAACATTTCGTGAATTCTTACATTTTCAATAACAAAAGTATCTAAAGTATTAAAAAAACTTGCTAAAGTTTGCTGAAGTGATGGAACTAAAAATATCAAAGAAATATTTTAAATTGCCGTGTGGTGTGGGATAGAATAACACCTCTCCATTTCTTCCGTGGATGTCGTATGAGGCGACTAAGTCAATAAGTTTAGGTATGCTTTAGGCGACAGGCTAGCAACCTGTCACTATTCTATCTCTTCTATCTTTGCAGACCTTAAACTATGCTAGAAGTGGCTGCAAAGCGTAATATAGTCATAATAATGGTTTTGACTAATGACACGTTTCGTGTGCTCTACCTACCCCATTTGGGAACACGGGCGTAATTGTATGTATGTATGTAGTACCACGACGAGTCACAAAAATGACAAATGTTATCAACAAGTTGAATCGAATACTATCCGAAGATCCGTTTATTCGCTACAAACCAGCGTTTCCCAAATATTTAGTCACGTTTTCCCGTTTTTACTATTAATACAAAACATACATACAATCACGCCTGTGTTCCCAAGTGGGGTAGGTAGAGTACACAAAGCAATAAATAAACAAGCCCTGACTATTTCACGTTCCGTGGCCATAAAAGTGTCAGGTTTTAAGTTTTAAGTTTAATAAACATGGAGGCATAATGATGACAGGTTAGCTTGTCGCCTAAAATATACCTTAACCTATTTCTTTAGTCGCCTCTTAAGGCATCCACTAAAGAAATGGAGACGCGTCTCAATACGACACCACACGGGAAAGAGTAACTAAAAAAAAGATAGCAACTCATCGTAGTGGACCACTTTTTTCAAAATCGTTTCGAAATGACCTTAATCAACCAAAATTGCTGTTATTTACTCCGACTACAGCATTACTTGTTAAGTGCATTTGCACCGGATAATTACAAACACAAAGGGCCTAACTACCCCCATTATTCGTCCCATTAAACCACTTAAGAGATTTTAAAGGCCGTAATTTACTACCGTTGTGGTTAGTTCATTGCCTATTATTTTCATAGTTAACTGTTGTTGTCGATCAAGTGTTGTGGTTAAGGGCATTATTTGTTGGAACTGTTGCTTTGTTTTCTCTTTATATGCGGTTTTCCGATAGCCTATAAACTTATAAAAGATCGATGTTGCTTTTTTATAGCGACATTGATTTAGGACAGGGATTCTCAATCCTTTGCGCACTTTGATTGATTTTTGCTACCATTTTTGCATCAGTGTGGTATACCCATTGACCTCTGGACTCAAACTAGACCACTGGAGTGAAATCTCGTTATTCTCCATCTCCAGGCATTAATGACTTATTTTTACCATGGTGATAGTTCCGAGGCCAAAATATAAATCTATTACATACAGCACCTCAAGTTCAAGTAGGGACATTATATAAAATGTTTAATAAAATAACGCATGTGGCTCGAAGGAAATTTATTTTATTTTTATAACTTAGTAAAAACATTCCACATTCATATAACTCATTTAAATATTCAAAGATAACAAACACTTAACTTATACAATTTACAAAGAATGACTAAAATGGCGGCAAAACGGAATGCCGCAAACAATTTGCGCATCGGCGTCACAGGCTCGCGCGAGTCGCGTGTTCCAAATTTAAAGTATTTTGTTTTGTTCCTTGCATTGTCATCTGTTTTAAGATGTTCGAAATTTGAATTATAATAAAATTACTGCTAAAGAATACGATCTTTCTTGCTATAGTTAAATTATACCTTATTTGTTTAGGTAGTTAAAACAATATAAACAATCTTAACGTGTCTTTTTATTTAAACTCTTTTTATTTACACTTTATAAATCGAAATCTTTACATTTCACAATTTAGGTATGAAAAAATCATTTAGTTTCATAATTGAATTGTATAGTGTAACGATTTTCATTTCTGGACTGTGTATTTCAACAAAAAGACATGTCAAGATTGTTTACATTTTTTTAACTACCTAAACAGTTAAGGTATAGATGTGTAGGTTTTTTTAACCCCTCGTATGCTTAAGCACGGATCCGTGCTCTTTTGAAGGATATTTTTTTTTTCTAATCAGCATAATTTGTAAACATTGAAACAGAAGAGACTGGAATGCACTATATTTTTCACTTCCCGCATACGAGGGGTTAAAATATGGAACAACTGTGATCATGGAACAATAGTGATGTCAGACCTTAGTTTCTGTGCATCCCTTGACTGATAGACAAACGGACAGTCAGCAAAATGGCGTAAGGATCCTTTTTAAGCACGGAACACTAACCTAATTCCCCGTGTGGTGCCGGGTTAGAATAGCACCTCCCCCTTTCTTCCCGTGGGTGTCGTAAGAGTCGACTCTGGGAAAGGGTTAGTGTATTGTGGGCGATGGGCTAGCAACCTGTCACTGCATAATCACGTTTAACCAAACTTTTTAACCTAAAATTGCTTAACGTGGCACCGGATTTTTGAATTCATGTGCTCTGCCTACCCCTCTTGGGAATACAGGCGTGAGGCGTATGTATGTATGTGTATGCACTATTAACCTAATGGCAGTATTTGTCTCTAGTTCATATTACGTGGTGTCAGGCCACGACGTTCGCAGAATGATATTGTTATGCTACAGTATTTAATAACGTAAAGTTGCGAGCTAGTATTACGATACTGCAACTCAGCACGTAATGGTGATTCTGAGAAGCAGTGAAAACCATGATTCGATATCATTGTCATTATATAGTGTCGGGTTTGGAACGTCTCCATTTCTTACGAGGAAGTCGTTAGGGTTAAGTTAAAGTATGTTCTAGGCGACAGGCTAGCAACCTGTCACTATTATACACATACATACATACATACATATTCTCACGCCTGTATCCCCAAGAGCACATGAATTCACAAGAATCCAGTGCCGCTTTTAGCAATTTCAGGGTAACCAGAGGGTTAAAAGTGATATTGCAGTGACAGGTTGCTAGCCCATCGCCCACAATACACTAACCCTTTCCCAGAATCGACTCTAACGACGCCCTAGGGAAGAAAGGGGGAGGTGCTATTCTAACCCGGCACCACACGGGAAACAACCGATACATTGTCGTATTGGCTGTGTGGTGTATTAATAGACTAACACCTCTCTCGATTTCTTTCGAAGACGTCGTAAGAGGCGACTAAGATACATACATACAATTACGCCTGGAATAGTAGGCTAAACACACGATACACTACACCAGCCATACTCAAAGAGTGTTCCGCGGAACCCCAGGGTTCCGTGACACCTCTGGAAGGGTTCCGCAGGAATTTAGAAAAAAAACACCACTCTCTGGTCAAACGTTTTGGCGCAGCGTACGAACAGACGGATGGACTGTAGTTTTTTGTAGGGTTCCGTCAAGTATTTCGCTTTCCGAAAGGGTTCCATCAGCAAAAAGTTTGAGAACCGCTGCACTACATAGACAAAATCATGACTATGTCACGCTTCACAGCCACTTCTACCATAATTTTACATTCAAAAAAACAAATGGAAGTGTTAAAATAGTGACAGGTTGCTAGCATGTCGCCTAAAGCATACCTAAACCAGGCGCCTCTTACGACATCCACGAAAGAAATGGAGAGGTGTTATTCTACTGTGTGTAGTGTTTAGGCGACTAATGCAGTAATTTGAATACCTTTTCTGTCTATTTTTAAACTTAAAATTATGCTGTGATCACAATATTTGCGCGAAATGTATTTTCGGCTCCCGATGTTTGCTATAGATATGGATAAAAACGTGTCTGTCGGTCTGTCCTTCAAACCGATCGGTGTGCCGTAGAGCAATGAACTCTTTAGCACACAAAAAGTACGCGTGTAGTTGCACCATTAAATCCAAAATGGACATCGGTATACTATAATTTGTCTGGCTTGCATTTTTTTACATTCTAAAACTGAAGTCGTCGCATTAGATTATTTTGTTTAACATTTTTTTTGCAATTTTACGGTCACCTCCATTTCTTCCGTGGATGTCGTAAGTTGTGCTAAAAGTGGCTGCGTGGAATATTCATAGTTTTGTCGTAAGGTTTGGTATGCTCTGCCTATCCCATTTGGGACTACAAGCTTGGTATATGTATGTATATGTACCTAAAAATGCAAGACCCAATAGACAGACAGACCTACATTTTAGTAATAATTAAATTAGAATCACAAAAGTGTGGTTACGGATAACCTCTCCATTTGTTCCGTGGATGTCGTAAAAATCGACTAAGGAAATAGGTGTAAGTATGTTTTATTTAGGCGATAAGCTAGCTCCAAAATTGATAGGATGCTAGTCTGTCGCCTAAAGAGTACCTATTATGTATACCAAAACTCATTTATCCTTAGTCGCCTCTTATGGCATCCACGGAAGAAATGAAGCGGTGATCTTCTAAACCCGATACGGTAAACACGGTTTAGGACACGACTATTTTTAAAAGCCTAAGATGCATTTTTTTGCTGATTTAAGTTAAACATTCTAACCTTCCATTGAACCATGTCGCATTAATCGCGTTAGCAATTTTTCGCGTCGTTGCTATGACAAGGAAACTAAGGTCAAGAGTGAATTTGTTGAATTTTACACAGTGCATCCACGTGGTATTTCTGTTACACAAAAATACATCAATTACTCACACATAACAAGTCTACTTTGACTTATTTGTGTAATTTCTCTTTATAGTGTGAAAAATGTAACACGCCATGACTGAACTTGATTCGTTTCCCACATCGGTTGTAAGTTAGAGATTAAAATTTTGCCTGTTTTTAGGTTCAACGTTTGAGCCTCACAGAGGCTTGTGCTAGAGTTCTATGAATCACAAGTTTCAATGTCATTAAACTTATTATATCTTAATATCAGGATGATTGTTGTAAACAGTGTACGTGGTGAATTATGTTTTAATACCTTGATTATTTCCAGCCTTGCTGGTTATTGTGCGAAATATTAAGAAGGTCATAATTTCGCAAACATACATACATCGTAGGTACGTGAAAAACGCTACGTCGACAAAACCATGACTATTTCACGTTTGTAGCCACTTCTATAATTTTATTAGGTTTTTGGTCGGAAGGTAATAATGGTGACAGGTTGATAGCCTATCGTCTAAATTCTAAAATATACCTCAACCTATTTCCTATTAGGATCACAAACTTATTAAAAAGTTACATCAATATCTTCCATTGCCCATTTGAATTATCAGCTTTTTAAGCAACATAGGTACTTTATTAAAATCAGAATAGCAAAAAATGCACACCTTTCGACCAAAGTCCAATCTAAAAAAGAATCTTTTGACTCCATGAAGCGATGAATCATAAAATCGAACGCGATGCGCGTAGGTATAAAAAGTCACACGGAACAACCGCTCTACCCCAAACATTCTTTGCCGCGTAACGCTCGTTACGCTATAACGGCTTCGTTATCCGAGTGATAAGTCGACGTCGTTCGCTGGCGCACGCGCGCTTCCATATTTGAATTTTATAATTTTTATTCGTTGACTGCCAGTTGTTTGTTTTTTTTCGTTTCGTGCTTGCTGGCCAGTATTATTGTAAGTATGTAATAAGATTTTATATTGAATTTCATTTGATTCGACTAGGCAATATGTAAGGTAGTATTTTTTGCAGTGCAGCCAATTAGGTATACTTTCATGTATGTTTTATGGGTTGCAGATATGTAATAATCGTGTAATAAACAAAATAAAATAGATCACATTCCTTAGAGGTAATTTGAATTTGTATAATCTGTAGTTACCAGTCATAATTATCAATGACTAGCTCAAGTAGGTAACTTTATACCTCTAAACTAATAACCTAAAAATTATGATTAAAATGGCTACGAAGCGTGAAGCATGGTTTTGTGTATGTTACGTTTCATGTGCTTTGCTTACACTACACCATTTACAGACGTCATTTACAGTCCAAGCGTCATTTTAGGCTGTATTTTTTTATGCAAACCGTGTCATGACGTTTACGAATGAAGAAAATAAATAATTGTACAATTTGATACAGTGGTTTTGGTGAAGCGTGTTTCTTGTATTGTTTGTGATATGATTTTTAATATGCATTTCACATAGTGTTCCATAGGACTCGAGCCATTTAGCTCTTTTCTTGAAGGTTGGCTTCGATTTTAACGCCTAGAGGGCTGAAAGCCTAAAAAGCTCTTTAGCCCCAAGCCTTATTATATTCGGCAGCCTTGACTCTCGGAGCTCGTAACCTTAATAAAAGGCTATATATTATTAGACTTTAAAGTCCTTGTCAAAATATTAAGGCTTAAAATATTTTAGCCTTCAAGCTTCTTTAGGCTCCGAGGCTTAAAATTATTTAATTGATATTTTTAAAATATAAGAACATAGAAACACAGCTATGACATTTTTTATACGTTTAATGAAAAAACACATTTAATCGGTTAAGTGTTGGAGAAGAAATCAGGGGACTACGAAGCGTTGTTCCCACTATTATAAAAAGGCTTAAGCCTTAAAAAAGCTAAAACCCTTTAAAAAAAGGCTATAGCCTTTTTTAAGACTACAGCCTAAAAAAAGGCTATAGCCTTTTTAAAGACTACAGCCTTATTAAAATCACTAGCTCTTTGAAACCCATTCCATTAAGCCAGCTCTAAAAAGCCCTCTGGAGCTTTAAAATTTGGGCTAAAAAGGCTCGAGTCCTATGGATCACTAATTTCACAGTATGACGTGTGGGAAAAAATGTGGTCGATGCAATTCATAAGAATGTCGTGACGTCATTTGGTGTTTGTTGGCTTTTTTAACTGTAGTAAACCTGCCAAGTGCGAGTCGGACTCGCGCTCGAAAGGTTCCGTACTAAAAACAGCGGGGAAAAAAACACGTTTTTCTGTGGTACATTATGTTTTTTTTTTTGTTTTTAGTATTTGTTGTTGTAGTAGCAATACAAATATACATTTTTACATAATCTCTGAAAATTTAAGTTGCCTGGCTCTTACGGTTCTTGAGATACAGCCTGTTGACAGACGGACAGCGAAGTCTCAGTAATCCCTGTTATTAATAAAAAAAACTGTGAAGGTCCTGGGATGATCTGACCACATTCAATATTGAGTAGAACTTTGAAAACCCACTATAATCTTCTACTATGGTGGCCATTTCATATTTCGAAGCCACTTCTAGCATATCTTTAGGTTTTCAGTCAAGGTACAATTTGTTGGCGACTGGTTACCAGCCTGTCGCCTAAAAATACCATAACCTATTTTCTTTGTCGCCTTTTACGCCACGGAAAAAATGGAGAGGTGTTATTCTATCCTGACACCATACAATAAACTAACATAATATTATTCTGTTAGATGTCGAACATCGAGACGTTTACTCTATGTAGGTATGTACCTAATTTAAAAAACTGTATTCGCAATATAAATATCTCATTCGACAAACGATCCATAAATCAATTTTATCAGCAAAGGAATAAATAAAACAGAACTTCTTTGATACTTATCTTACTGAATACCTAGGCTTCATAAGAAACGATTGTGTAGCCATTGAAAACTAACCCCTATTACTGATTCATACGGCACATAATTCAAACAAACCGATCGCTTCATACAAAGTCAATCTTCAGTGGAAACTCCCAAAGTTTATTTTCAAATGCAGCTTAGGAATTTTAGCCTTTTTTGTATTGGATTATGCTCCTTATGTCGATGGGAATAGTGACCTTTTTGTTCGAGTTAGACTCCAAGGCCAGCGTATTTTTGTCCGTCTTCTTAGAAATTCGTTAGCGCGTTTAAATAAAAGTATGGCGTTTTTTAATTTATTCCTTTTTGGTTTCGCTGTTGTTCTTTTGATAGGTAATCTTACAATGGCCTTTAACATGGGTAAACGGGCATTTACACCGAGGCGTCCTAAAGTCGTCGCACTTGTTCCAAACTACGACGGTCAACGAACGTCTTTACGCTAGACCAACGTTTCTCAAACTTTTTTAGTGACGGAACCCTTTTGGAAAGCGAAACACTTGACGGAACCTTACAAAAAAAAACAGCAGTTTTTAAAAGTATTATTTATCCACCCGTCCGTCCATGTATTCGCCGCGTCAAAACTTTCGATAGAGAATGGCCTTTTTCTTTTTTTTTCTAAATTCTTGCGGAACCCCATCAGGGACATCACGGAACCCTGGGGTTCCGCGGAACACACTTTGAGAATGGCTGCGCTAGAGTCTAGCCGCCACCGATCGCCGCGCACCTCTATGTTTTTGTCTTTGCACGATATTTACATACTATGTCATGCCTTCGCATGGGGTAGGCATAGCACACGAAATGCTACACCAGTGGTTCCCAAACTTTATTACTCATAGACCCCTTCCAAAGTTTTATGGGGTTTGGTGGACCCCCTGCTGCAAAATTTGCACCAAATTCCTTAATAGACCTATTTTTACCGACTCCAGCGTGGACCCCCAACGAGTCTCCTATGGACCCCTGGGGGTCCACCTGGACCACTTTGGGAATCACTGTGCTACACAGTCAAAACCACTACTACTTGACGTTTCGTCGCCACTAGCATTGTTTTAGATTGAAACATTGACGGTAGTATAATAGAGACAGGTTGCGAACCTGTCGCCTAGATACATACACACATACAGTCACGCCTCTTTCGCCTAGATACCTGAAGCTATTTCCTTAGTCGCCTCCTCGCCTCTTACGGCATCCACAAAAGAAGTAGGTATGTAGTGTTATTCTATCCCGACACCACACGGGTTAACCGTACAAAATCCCACTTTTTTGACAGCTATCCGAATTCGGGAATACCAAATTTGATAAAAATATCAACAAAGGTGACCAGTGTCACGAAATGACTGCACAAAATAGATCTTTCGATAAAATCACTATGATTGATTGATTATTGCGTTCTGTTTACTATACAAAAACTGACTACTATGAACTACGATTGTGATTGTGACCCATGTTGTAAAAGATAAGTAGATTACTTTGTTTATTCTTCTGTCACAAAATTTCTAGGAAAAACCTTGCGCAATAACAAAAAGGCGGGCTTATGTGTAATCTCTTCCAGCGACAAGTTCCGACAAGTATCGGACAGCGTCGGGCCAGTCTTATTCGTCCCAATTTTCCTCTAGCCAACCAATGCTTGGTTATTTTCCGCCAACTGCCCTAGAATATGTAACCTCTTTTTTCGATGTAGGTTAGCTAAGTAGGAAAGATATCGCTTTATATTCCTAATTATATTAGGTATATTCTCTCTGTCTGTACGCCATTATCTAAAAAAATACTGATCTATTTTCGATGCGATTTTCACTATCGCATAGATAGTATTTTCGATAAGGCTCGTGCAACGAAACGCTCTGTTTCATTAACTTGCAAAAAGATATTGAGGTAGGTAGAAGAAGGTATTGGAAAACAGCGTAGTTAGGATCGAGTACTAGTCCCCTATAATTTTCTAATATTTATTGAAGGTTCGCAATTTAAAGTTAAATTAATATGAGGGCTGAGAAAAAAAAACAAACATTTATCTCAAATCTCAATAATCCATCGCTCTGTGGCCAATAATGTCTTTTAAGTCAAGGTACCAAAAAAATACGAAAAAATTGTAACTAGTAAACTACAAAAAATCACGTAAATTGGGGGTGATTCGGATACTCCTAAGGACAGTATATCTCTGGACTTTTGCTTGACACTATTTATTGGCATTGGGACACCCTGTACAGTAGGCGCTCGATAATCCGGCACCTGTTTTTTTCTCCTTATGCCGGATTGTCGGAACTGCCGGATTATCGAATTCGTATAGGAAGTAAAAGCTTTTTACACAAAAATCATAGATCCCTACATACCTCGAAAAATTCTACCGCTCAGTAGTCCGGCATTAGCTGTGTAAAATGCCGGATTATAGAGCGGGCTACCTGAGCCCCAAAGTGCCGGACTACCGAGCGTGCCGGATTGACGAGCGACGGATTATCAAGCGCCTACTGTATACAGTATTGAAAGCCATAAAACTTTTAATTCCTACAATGTTATAACTCAAGCCCACACGAACATCAAAAACCCCTGAACAAAAATGCCAATTTAAAACGCTGTAACGTGCCTTAAAAGGCAACCGCCAAATCTAACGAACCAACGCCACCAACATTTTCCTCGTAACGAAGGAATCACGCCGTTTAACGACGTTGCAATTCACATACCTATAAATACAGCATGACGCAAGCTTGGGTGCGCGTGCGCATGCATTCAAACTCGCGCCTTAACTAGTTGGAACAAAGTCGGTTTCACCTTAACAGGAAAACGTATCTGATCGTGACGCTACAATATACAATAGTGAGCTGTATAGTTTCTTGGTTAAAGTCCACATTGAAATGAATCGGAAATCTATTGAAATTGCTCTCCGAGTGTGTTTATAGGATTGTAGGAGTTATGGAGTTGGGTTTAGAGTGGTTTTTCCGTGTTTTCGGTTTCGTTACCGACGCAGAAAAGAACAGCTATGCGTTGTCGAGTCATTCGTTATGTTTCAGCGTGAGGGAACGATCGTATTTTAGTTTTTTAACGAAGGCTTTGCAGGTGAGCGTTTTGATTTTAATTAGTTGGATTATTAGGTTTTAGTCTGCTATAGTTTTAAAGGTATGTCCTAACTTGAGTTAGTACGCTTAGAAGCTACGGTGTACCGACGCCATGGCTTCCACGTGGCGCTATTTCAAATTTGGAACCGGGTGGTTATTCAAGCGCCTCAACCGCCTTGTTCTTCTCATTTTAAACGAACCGACTGTAGTTTGCTGATGATTTTTGAATTCCTTTTTCTCTAGTAGATAGCTGAACGACTTTTTTCCAAAATATTCATACATTTTTACTGTAGAGTCCAAATGAATGAACGGTTGAAATTGAAACGCTCCAAACTAAACGCACTGACGGCGGAAACGGGGCGCAGGGGCGCGATGACATGACAGTTAGTATCGGTTGTAATATTCGAAGATATACGAAATAGCGTTTCGTTCGTTCCGTCACGCCACTCTTTTGCTGTCAGTGCGTTTGATGCTCTACCTAGGTTAGAACTGCTATAGTTTTTTAAAACTACATCCTAACTTTAAATATTAGTATGCTTACTGCTTAGATTAGACGATAGACACGTCTATGGAACTAACGCGAAAGCCGGTTCGCGAGGTCCACGTGGCGCTATTTCAAAATTGATTTCAAGCGCCTCAACCGCCTCATTGTTCTCATTTTAAAAAAAACGGCTGCAGATTTTTGAGCCATTATCGAATATCTGTCAAAGTTCTGGTTTCAGTGCTCCAAAGTTTCGAGTGACGACACCACGTGGTACAATTTTTACCACGACGTGACGTCACAAGCCCCCCCTCCGGGAGTTTGACGATACCTTTCTCAATGATTAATTATTTTGATTGATGACCAAAAGACACACGTGTCTCATATTTTTCCGTAACCTAATTAACGGACTAATTAGAATGTATTTTTAACCCATTACACAATGCCTATTGCTGATTTTAATGACTACTCACGAATAACGATGTCAGATGAATACGATAGTATAGAGGCATTGATTTACCTCGTCAACTCGTCATACTATACCTCGCGACAGGCGGCTTTCATTTGTTTCTACCTACTTCGCCGAGGAACTTCACGAGTAGTCTATAGGAGGCATGTTTTCAATATTTGAATGGCAACATTATGGTAACATTCCTACCTTTACGGTTATGACTAAGATCCCAACACTCAGAGGATGAGGTATCGGTTGTAATATTCGAAATTATAGATACGAAGCACCGGTAAAATGCTTTCCGTTGTCTGCGTTTGGAGTTGAACTAATCTCGTCGATTTATCACTATTTGATCAATCTAAAAATACATGTCCTATGTCATGTGATGTTATTATGTTATTAACTCGTACCGTACGTCGTCCATGTATCTTTTACAATGAACAAAATATACACACAAGTAGTTATAGCTAACGCCGCTGCCGTAACGGACGTTCAAGGACTTTTTCGTTAGCTATCGCATGATAGCAGATAAAACAATGGTACAGTCAATGTAAAAAAGTTAAATATATTCAGATGAGGTATGAATATTCAAATCTCTATTTTAGTCATATTCGTTACATTACGTAGGTATATGATATGACACCCAAGTATACAATGTCGTCAACGTGGTTTTTTTTTTGTTAGCCTGTTAATGTATCCCACTGCTGGGCAAAGGTCTCTCCTCTTAACCTCCACAACTCTCTCTTATCTGGCCAGTCCTCCGCATACGATTCCATGTCCCGCCATCTTCTCGGCCTGCCTCGACGTAGCTGGCCATTCCTTAATCCATAAAAATCCAATAGTAGCTCTAAATATGAAGCAAATTATTATGTACCGGAGAAGCCAGTTTTCCAAAGCCTCTATCGTACATAGCCTATTTGATTGTGTACCGTATTTTCCGTAAATCTTTTTGCCTAACGCCAATTGATAACAGTGGCGTATTTTACCAAATGTTTTTTCCTGCAATGGTTTTTGGTTAGGCTTAGTTTCCCTAATTATGCTCACACGGGACTCCTATTCCTGCAAACTCCTGAAGTTATCTTTATCTGTTTTTGCATATTGATTCGAATTAAAAAAAAAACTCTGAGAAAGTAACCTTCTCAAGTCTTGATGCCTGTCCACTCCCTGATGTTCCGGAGCCATGACAGTCTGCGTCTTTCTACTATTTTCTCCATCATTTTTATTGTTCGTAAGATGATACTGTTGGTTTCGGAGAATATAGCCCAAATAAGCGATTTTCTTTTTTAAATCAAATTAACAAGTCAGCTCTTTCACCCATTCGCTCAAGGACCTCGATGTTAGTGACGCGGTAAAAATACAAACATAGTGAGTAATTTAGGACTAAGGCAATCTTACCTTTTCGGTTTGTAAGGACGGTCCGCCATATTAACGGCGCAAATACAGACACACAGGTGCAAGTAGGTATGATCTATTTGTGCACCAGCTGTTCTAATGAACTCCATTGGCCAAGTGACGTCACAGACGCTCCTTTAGTCTGAAGATGAAAGCCGTCATTCAAGGACATGTGGATGCCTTGATTTCTTGGCACAGAGACTGCGTGACGTATCTCTTACGCTGAGACGCGAGTTCACGAAAATAAAGCAAGATGGCGACAGATTAATTTTGATAAATAAATCCATAAGAAGCGCCGACGGCACACTTTTCGTGCGATCGAGTCTGCGGCGGCAAAAAGTCTGCTTGGATTGTATGCATTGTGCGCCGGAGTTTTTGCGCGTCGTGTGCGTTACTGCATATAATTGCATAGGTTCTATTTTCACAGACTAAAAAGAACCGTACCGATTGGTGCAGGGTCAACTTGCACGAAGAAACAAGTAAGTCTGAAACCTATTTCTTTATAAGTGAGAGCATAAGTAAACATAATAAATGCCTGCACCGGTCAGTACCGATCCGCACATATTTGTCTGTGCCAGAAACCTTTCTCTTTATGTAAGCACTCTAAACACCCTTAGGCGACAAGCTGACAATCTGTCCCTATTACTATTATACCTCTTTCATCTGTTTGTATCTGCTATGCTGCTGCAAAGCGTGAAATAGTCATGGTTTTGTCTATGTCAAGTTTGGGAATGTAGGATGTATGGCTATTATAGAATAACATCCATTTTCCTCTTCCAACCACTCCCAGCCACCTAGCGTATCTCGTCGCTCCATCTTGCCCATGGGCGTCCTACACTACGTTTGTACAGGTTGGAAGAGGAAAACGGAGGACCGAGTTGAACGGCGTGCCATAGGAGAAGCGGCGTCCAGTAGTGGACTAATATAGGCTGATTATTAGGGGTACGTAAATTTCGCAAATAAAAATTCGTGATTTCGCATTAAAAAAAAAAAAACTCAAAATAGAAATTTTCGCATTTATTTCGCAAAAAATAAATACAGTGTTAAAAAGTCAATTAAATGCTAGCATTGTTGTAATTTCTACATTTTCATCTTTCATTGTTTGCTTGCGATCAGCTACCACAATGTTATAGACTGTAGACAAGATTGACTTTGTCCGCCCAGCATTTAAAATGCAGTGCATGGTCACCCAGTAGTATTTTTTAGCAAGTTGAAACATGCACCCATGTACCTTGCAGAGTCAGACACCAAACCCTGTACTTGGGAGTATTGAATTTCGTGTTGTCGTGTGAAAAAGTGCGAAATTATTTAATTTAAAAATTTCGCTTTTATAGCAAATAAAATGCAGATTTCGCTTTTATCGCATCTATTTCGTAAAAACGAAATTTACGTACACCTACTGATGATGAATCTCCATTTTATGTTTTTACTAGTGACTGTACCTTGATAAGATAGTAATCAGAACACGGCTGATGTTATTGAGAACGCTGTTCCTGTCACCTTAACGAAAACATGATAAAACTAATTCCGTATACAAACTGTTCTAGACGTTGATAAGTATGCCGTATGCGGTAGGGCGTTTCGAATTTGACATCTGTCATAAATCTGTGTAATGCAGTAGGTTTCCGTCGATTATGTATGTTTTCCAAACCATCCTTTTCTCGAATAATCTGTTTCCAATTAAATTGGAATGCTCCCAAAATACCAACTTAAAAAAGAGCTAGGAAGTGCAAACAGTAGGCTTAGCACAGTAGTTTCGCGCGAAGAATAGTCTACCTGACACTTTCTGACGTCTACAGTTAGACAGTGACAGGTATAGTCTATCTCGCACGCATCAGTTCTCGCTCCTGCTAAGCCGACAGAACGTTACAAAGACAAAACCATGACTTTTTGGTGAAAATCTTTATGCGGTTCACAGAATACATGTCCTTACTAAGGTCCTGCACAGACAGGAGACTATCCGCGACGGACGTTTTAGGCGCTGCGCAGACGACAGTGTTTTGTACGATCGAGTCTGTGGAGCAATAAATTGTCTGAATGGCGCGCTGACATTTCCACGAAACTCTGAATGGAAATTCCTAGAAGCTGTCACCGCGCCATTCAGACAATTTATTGCTGCGCGCACAAAACACTGTCGTCTGCGCAGCGCCTCAGTTTCAACAGTATAGTTCTTATAGTTTTGGAAAAAAGTGGTAGTGACATACGGATGGACAGACGGACGGACATAACGAATCAATAATGAAATAAAAAACTTTATTTAATGGAATTATTGTTATGAAAGTTCATCACTTGCACTCCGCGTGCCTGATCTAGGTTGCTTGCGCAAGACCGCGTTTGATGTCTGCCACACGGAAGATAGGCAACTAGTGCACACCGATAAACGATCGCTATCTGCGTATTATATCTGTATGTGCCTTATCAATTATCTAACAGGGCGCGTTGATTGTTTGTTGTCCGATTTGAGTTCCGTGCGGTCTGTTGAAATAGTTTTCTTACGTCGTTTATTTTTTTAAGGGGCTTCATCCCAACTTCCGTACTCAATATTATAAATGCGAAAGTAACTCTGTCTGTCTGTTACGCTTTCCCGCTTAAACCTCTCAATCGACTTAGATGAAATTTGGCACAGACGATCTTTAGATCCTGAGAAAGGACATAGGCTACCTAATATTCCGAAAAAAAAAACTGTTCCACGCGGACGAAGTCAAGTAACTAAAATGTGTCGCCAAAGGTTGAGGTATGTTTTAGGCGACAGGCTAGCAACCTGTCAATATTATACCTTCAAACACAAAATCTAAAAAATATGCTACATGTGGCCACGAAACGTGAAATAGTCATGGTTTTGCCTACGTAGCGTTTCGTTTGCTCTGTCTACCTCGTTTGGGGTTACAGGCGTGATGTTTTTAGTATAAATCTTAGGTAGGTCATAATTAAGTTTGAAATTTGAAATTTCTCGTGTCGTGTCCATTTTGTTTTTCAAGTTAGGTAAAAATGATGCAATAGTGATATGAAGCTATCATATCACTCACTTAATAAAAAATATGAATAACACAGTCTTAAATCGATTTTCTCAACTTGTTTCGGGCTACTCCGTAGCCCATCATCTAGGAGCCGCAGCGATTTCTAACTTATAAAAAAATCGTCTAAAAATTTAAACTCGCGCTTCACTATCTCACCAGAATGTTGACAGGAAGTGTGATATTCCCGATGCAATGCGCCGACGCAAATATTGGCGCAGGTACGTTTCCGGTCCGTGTTTTCGTCTCGCGCCTTATCGCCGTGTGATACCGCCCGGTCAGTGAACTAAAGCGTTGCGAAAAAACTGTTTCCGCACACTTGAACTTGAATTCGTGAGACTCTACCAGTGTTCCGCAAAGTTTGCTTTGTTTCGCAAAGAGTAGAGACGCGGCTGAAACGTCGAGGTAATTAAAATTAAAATCATACGTGATTAAGTCCCGCGTCATAATAAATATGAGTGAGAATCACGAAAGTTTAAAACTAAACCAAAGTTCGAAGCCAATCTATACTAATATAATAAAGCTGAAGAGTTTGTTTGTTTGTTTGAACGCGCTAATCTCAGGAACTGGTCCGAATTAAAAAATTCTTTTTGTGTTGGATAGACAATTTATCGAGGAAGGCTTTAGGCTATATAACATCACGCTGCGACCAATAGGAGCGAAGAAACATGGAAAAATGCGGGAAAAACTGGGAAAATTAGTCACTATTCCACGCGGACGGAGTCGCGGGCACAGCTAGTTTAGCATAATATTAGGTTTAAAACAGATGAAAGAGGTACATTAATGACAGGTTGCTAGCCTGTCGCCTAAAACATCTAAACCTATAATCCTTGGTCGCCTCTTACGGCATCACAAAAGAAATGACGAGATGTTATTCTAACCTACTCAGTATGCTTTGCTTCGATGGCACAAAAACTCCAATCGCATGTCAAACAGATATAAAACTCAGTGCTGGTGACAGAACTGTTCAAGCAACTTCAATAGCCGCTAACTTATTAAGGAGGCTTTAAATAACTGCCGGCTGTAAAAATCGATGCTTGAACAGCCTTGCATTTGTTGTAACTTCAGATTGCAGAGGGTTATAATTAAAAGTGTGGGTAGTAGAAACTAAATGGTAACATCAGAGAGAAAAAAACGTACAAAAGTCAATCAAGTGTATGAGTTTAATTTTTTGTACGTCTACTGTTGGCGATCGCCTTAGGGATGTCAATTATAGCATACATAAGTACAATCACGCCTATGCTCCCCAAAAACCAAGACCACAAGAAATCGTGACAGGCAAAACCATGAGTATGACTATTTCACGCTTCGCTGCCTTTTCTAGCATAATTTTAGGTTTGAAAAGAGATAGAAGAGGTAGTAAAATAGTGACAGGTTGCTAGCCTGCCACCTAAAGCCTACCTAAACCTATTTCCTTAGTCGCCTCTTACGACATCCACGGAAGAAATGAAGTGTTATTCTATCCCGACACAGGCTATTTGATGCGCTTTGAAAATAGACCCCGCGATAGCCGCGTGAGAAATGTAGGTGTAACTTTAAGGCCCTGCGCAGACGACAGACTATCCACGACGGACTTTTTAGTCTGTGAAAATAGAACCTATGGAATTATATGCAGTAACGCACACGACGCGCAAAAAGTCCGGCACACAATGCATACAATCCATGGATTCTTTTTGTACGCCGCAGACTCGATCGCACAAAAAGTCTGTCGTCTGCGCTGCCCCTAACTTCGATGTTACATGAAACCATAAGGCAATGCAGTACTTTTCTAATGCCGTCGATGTACGAAGACGTGCCAGCCTATCCTACTATTTAAAGCGCCAAGGCTGTTCGGCCATCGATTTTTGCAGCTTGACGTTTGTCTTCTACGCGTCTGTAGTTTTGTGGTCACATTCTTGCCAGATTAGCTACGGCTGTCATCGTGACGGTAATATGTATAGTTAAATTATTTGTCAAAACTTCTTGAAACTCATACATACATTCTCACGCCCATATTCCCAAATAAGGTAGGCAGAGCACAGGAAACGTTGAACAGACAAAATCATGACTATTTCACGCTTCGCGGCCATTTTGTCATATTTTTTTGTTTAAAACAGATGGAAGATATGTAGTAGTGACAGAATGCTAGCCTGCCGCCTAAAATATGCCTTAACCTAATTCCTTAGTTGCCACTTACGACATCTACGGAAGAAATGGAGAAGTGTTATTCTATCCCGCTATGTAGCGTTTTGTGTGCTCTGCCTATTCCATTTGCGAATATGTACTTTCTGTACGAAGTTATATTACATATTCTATGCGTTTGTAATATTGTTTACTCCTTAGATACTGGATATCTATAGTCCATAAAGACAATATGAAATCGAAAACAGAGGACGTACGGCGGCAAACCAATTGAACCGTCATCGGTTAATACGAGAACGAATTGGAGGCAATTGGATGCCAGCTGTGCAAGTACTCGGAGGTTAGGGCCCCGGCTGATATGCCCTCGGCGTCTTTCTATGTCGACGACATCATTGTTTCGTTTCCGAGTGAACAGGAGTCACCGCAAAATGAAACCTTGAACTATTTCACGGATATTTGCTACTTTTAGGGCCTCACAGATGTATGCCCTCGGTGTCTTTCTATGTCGACGACATCATTGTTTCGTCTGCGAGTAAACAGGAGTCACCGCAAAATGAATCCTTGTACTATTTTACGGGTATTTGCTACTTTTGGAGCCTCGACAGATGTATGCCCTCGGAGTCTTTCTATGTCGACGACATCATTGTTTCGTTTGCGAGGAAACAGGACTTACCGCAAAATGAATCCTTGAACTATTTCACGGGTATTTGCTACTTTTAGGGCCTCGACAGATGTATGCCCTCGGCGTCTTTCTATGTCGACGACATCATTGTTTCGTTTCCGAGTAAACAGGCAGGAGTCACCGCAAAATGAAACCTTGAACTATTTCACGGATATTTGCTACTACGTGCGAGATATCAGACTAAAGATTAAAAACAGACGTCAACTGTTACATAATACCCTTTTTTTACTAATTGGCGGTTAACGAAGTTCCTTATTTGATTTATCAGACGCCCAAGACCACTGTAGCAGGCAAGGTCCACTCTGCTGCAGTTTAGACATCCTCCGCGATTTTTTTATTCCTAAACATGACTAGTTCGGGAGTGGACTTTCTGTACATACCTAGTCTTTGACTGTAGCCTGTAGGTCACGTGACGAATATAGATTATGATGTTTCTTTTTACTGCTGAACCTTGTACTGAATTTATCTGGTTAAGTGGGATCATTATGAAATCTAGATACATTCCTTTTGGGACTAATATCACTAATTAATTACCCCTGCAAAGATTCTCATGTGACACACCTAGGACCACGTCTTACAGAAATCAAACCGCAACTCAATTTTGGTGGGAACTAAACACCTTTCCGAAATTAGCTCGAAAAGTGTCAGGTCGATTCGTGACCCATGATCGGGAGCAACGCGCCACGTCAGCTGCGGTTAGACGTGAACCGCACAACCGTCAAATTGCCACCATGGTGCGTTGCTCCCGCTGATCGAATTCGCCCGAAACATGTCGAGCTAATTTTGAAATAAAGATGTGACCGTATCCGTTTTATTCCACCATGGGCGACTCTCATGGTAGTTTTATGTTTAGCGTTTTAACTGCCACCGACGCATGTATGTGTTTTGGTGAGGTATTTGAGCGCACGTAGGTGAAGCAGACTGTTCCAGTTTAAGAGGTGCTCTTGCGTCAAGATACAGTAGCAGGTGGAATATACCCCGCAATTCGTCAAGCCAATCGCACCGCGTAATCGATTTGTCTCGATCCGAGCTGCTGAAAATATTACCACTGTTTTGCCGCCACTCGTGCGCGACTGACGGCATTATCACGACAGATCTTTGACGAGAAAAACAACGCGAAAATGTGTCCGGCCTGCAAGTGTGCGATCCTATTGTCTTACTTCGCAAATGCTGTCTTTTATTTTTGACGCGTAGTCGGACCAATTCCTAACCCACCGCAAAAGTCGATCTCCTTATCACAATAAACGTAACAAAGATCTTCTTAGTCGAGCAGTGCAATGTTACAAACAAGGGAAGAAGCAAATCGTTCGAGAGAACCAATCGGCTAACATTTAGGTTAGAATTATATCATTCCGTTTGTTTCGTAAAAAATGTGGGACACGTATTTTTTGGTTTATAGAATTAGTTGAAATCGACATAGTTGTTGTAAGGGATCATACCTCCGGAGGGGGGCTTTTCTCTTCACTTAGAAGTCCCTAGAGGCAAGACTTCGGTCGATACTTTAAGCACTGTAGTTATACTTTTTTTTGTTATTCTTTTTTACCTTTGTTAGATTTACCAAAAAATTTTTTTCGCGTAAGCAAAACGCGTATCAATAACCCTGTGGATTCTTAAGCGTTCTTTAAAAGAAAATGCACAATTTCACTGACAAAACCTTTCCTTGTCCACAGATCTCGATGCAGTCGTGACTTATGGAATATAATCTAAGGAAATAAATAGTTTAAGCTCAAAATGTCGCACCACCTCGTAACAGTATGCATGTTCTGCCTACTCTGCGCGGCGCATACGTGCGGCGCACACGTCGGCACACAGGACGTGTCCTCATACGAACCAAGAACAATAGACCACCACTTAGCTCTAGACATAGACGAGAAGAGAAAACTAGAGTCCAGAGAACGGTATAACCACAAACTACAGAAGATAAGACAGAGGGATAGATTGAAGAGGCATCTGCCGAAGGAAGTGTCTGATACGTACGTGGAGGAGATTTTCAGAGAGTATGGAGACACAGGCAGTATGACGATGAATCTGACAGGGTTCGACAGGATGCTGACCGGGTTGGAACTGCCCAAGCTGATAACCGGGGGGTATGAGAAGTCGAAGAGTGCGCCATACGTGTATGGGGCAGAGGAACAGTCCGCCTATGTGAGTAGTATTATTAGTGAAATGTTATTTTTTGTGTTATATAGTCAGAATGTTTTTAAATGTTACTATTTTGTTAGCAGCCCATCTTTGGGACAAAGCTCTTGTGTTCTATTGTGCCTATTAGTTATTCGCCATGAGGCAGCTTGCCTACGACACAACGCATTCAATTGTGAAAAGTATTATCTGACTAAAAGTTTTCTTTTAAATTAACTGTCTACTGTAAAACGACGTCCTTATTTAAATGTGCTATTTTAAACCAAGAATTATGCACATGAATGGGCTGTTGTCTAGATGTAGTCTGTTTAAATATCATACTATACTACAATAACTATGGACATAATTTATAGATGGTCTCCCAACTTTTCATTTATAATCTATCGACAATTGGATAGCTTAGTAGTTAGAGATTTTGACTACGAATCTTGAGACCCTGGGTTCGAATCCCATTCGGGACCTATTTTAATCCTGATTACGTTTAAATATGTTTATACTTTGTCTGTCTTATAAATGCCTCTACTGGTGGCATCAACTTAAACGTCTCTTCATTTCCAGTGTTTAAACAGTTCAGAACTGATCACAGCAGTTAACGAGCGTTTAAAACCAGCAGACCACGATCACAAACACCACAGCCACAATCACGAGCTGAAGCAAGACAACGACATACTAATAACAGAGGACACATTACGGGCCATATGCCCCATCCTCCTCTACCAGAAACTAGGCGGTGACGTGTTAGAGCAGGCAGGCTGCGTCAAAAACACGAAAGTACAAATAAAGAGTCTCAAAACGATCGACGAGAAAGACGCCTCCAAAAACATGTTTGCAGTCTGGATGTATTCTTTCCTGAGTATAACAGCTATCAGCGCTTGCGGGCTGCTAGGCGTCGCGGTCATACCCATCATGCACAAGACTTACTACAACCATATACTCCAGTTCCTAGTAGCACTGGCGGTGGGAACGCTATGCGGGGACGCGTTGTTGCATCTAATGCCGCATGCCATGAGCCCGCACGACCACGACGGTACAGGCGCCCCTCCATCCCATAACGATGGCATGTGGAAGGGCCTGACCGCCATGATGGGTGTAGTCTTCTTCTATTTCACGGAGAAGGGACTAACGGTTGTTGTGGAATGGCGCAAGAGGCGTCAAAAGCTTGAGGATGACAAGCTGCCCTCAAGAGTGCGTGTGCTCAAAGATGAAACAGCTGGAGGCTGTTCCGGGGGCTCCAAAGCACCCATCACCAACTCGACTGCCACTAATTCCCTGATGAAGATCTTCAAGAAGGACGAGAAGAGTGATCCTACCACGAAGACGTGCAAACACAAGTACTCTGAATACCCTTACTGTTACGATGAAATCGACACAGATACGCATGATGATCATCATTTGAGGGATGGTCAGATACCTCCAAGTCCTAAACCGAAGCATAACAACTCTGTGAGTGTGGTGTCTTCTAATGCTCTCACTGATGGTAAGGAGGAGCCAACGGCGAAGGATTGGCTGTTGAAGGCGGAAGCGCCGGCTGTGGTGGAAATGAACAATATTAAACACAAGGAGGATGGTGCTAAGGATCTGAAGGATGGGGACAGTTACACCGTTATATTGAGGTAAGTTTTTTAAATATCTCTAGACGAAACTACGGATTTTCTTAGATAGAAAGTTGCTTAAATCTTTCCTTGTAGTTTGGCTATTTCCATACTGAATTTCGTCGTTATCGGTTCAGCGGTTGAAACAGAATGAATCATATTTATTAAATTAGTTAGGGTTTCTACACCTTTCCATTCCCTCCGCGGATTTTGGAACAGACGACTAAAATACCTAATAGGTTGCATCTTTTATCTACAGATTGCTAGCCTGTCGCCTAAAACATACCTAAACCACGGAAGAAATGGAAAAGTGTTATGCTAAATTCACATTCATTAATTTCCTCATATAGGCTCTTCAGTTTCTGGTACTCTTGACCTGTTCCTAAAACGTTGATACTAATTAGAGCAAAATCGTCCAATGCTTTTTTGGTCCTTCCTCAGGGAGCACTCGCGTGCGCACCACGGGCACTCGCACGCGCACGGGCACGTGCACGCGCCGCCGTCCAGCATGTCCTCCGTCGCGTGGATGGTCATCATGGGGGACGGCCTGCACAACTTCACTGATGGCATGGCTATAGGTATGTGTGACCATCAATTCCTCATGTACAGTCACGTACAGGGATTGTTGAGCCACTTGCCACTGTTCGCAATTTAGACGTGTAATCAATGACCGGTGTGACAGACTAGATGTCAGCTATTGGATTAGTATTACACGACCAAGTTACAAACATAGGTAAGTGGCTTAACAATCCCTGTTCGAGATGGTACTCCGTGAAAGGTCTACGGCAGGTAACGATAGAAAGAGACATTTTACGCCTAAACATGTTTTAAATTTTAGGATAGACTAGAATGTAGACTTTCTCTACGTATTACAGAAAAGATTTGTTGGATTAGAGATTCGTTTTCCTAAATAGGGTAAGCAGATCATGTGATGCGTGGCATAGACAAAATAATGACTATTTGTGTGTTCCGTGGATGTCGTAAGAGGCGACTAAGGAAATGGGTTAAAATATGGTTTATGCGACAAGCTGACAACCTGTCACCGTCATACCTCGTATCTCTTTTCAAATTTAAAGCGTGTATCAGTTGTAGTTTTGTCTGTTTCATCACTTTCGTGTACTCAGGCGTGGTGTATGTATGTATGAATAAGAAAAAAAAAAACATACAATCCCGCCTAAAGTCCCAAATGTGATAGAGCACGCGAATCATTTCCCAGACAAAACCACGCCTATTAAACAGTTGAAAGGTCAGGTTGCTTGCCTTTCTCCCTAGTTTCCCTTCAAGACATCTACAGAAACTAAGAGGCCTCCTTAGTAGACTAAAAAATATGGCCGACACACGGACAGTCAAACAGCCTTTCCTTGACGCGATGAATGCCAACCGGCGACCTGGTTACGCGCAGACCTTGACAAGGGCAATGTCACGGTGCGGCTTGAATGCGTGATGCGGGCGGGGAAGCGCCCCGCATCGTTTTTACATAACGTCTGAGGACGGGGAAAAAAGTGTCGATGCACCGGCACCGCTGTCCCACGCGATGACCACAAAATAGTAAGCCACCCATGCAAGAAATGGAGAAGTGTTATTCTAACACCACACAGGATCAGACATAGGACACAGATAACACACAGGAGGACAGGAGGAGGAAATTTTATTTGTGCAAATGTTCTCTATGAAAATTTGACGGGTGGCCAAGTTATGACCAAGGCTGTAATATGTGATCTGTGATAATAGTCCTGTGTCTGTCTTGGATTTGAAGACGTTTTCCTTGTGGTGTCGAGTTTAGAATTACACCTCTCCGTTTCTTCCGTGGATGTCGTAAGAGGCGGCTAGGGAATTAAGTTAAGGTATATTTTTGGTGACAGATTAGCAACCTGACACACTATTATACCTGCCAACTTAAATCCTAAAAAACGTACTAGATGTGTGGCCACGAAACGTGGAACAGTCATGCTTTTGTTTTCACGGCGTTTCGTGTGCTCTGCCTACTCTAGTTGAGTATACAGGCGTGATTATGTATGTATTTTTCTTGTCTTTACAGGCGCGGCGTTCGCGTCTAACATCGCCGGTGGGTTCTCGACAGCCATCGCCGTGCTGTGCCACGAGTTACCCCACGAATTGGGTAAGTTATATCACTTTGCGTTTACTATACAGACGCAATAAGCCTATGTTCAGAAACCTGTGTCCAGCAATGCATTGTAATGTTTACTTTTTAATTCGAAAAATATAAATGTAACTTTTATAACATCTGATCATAGTTCTTTGCACAGACTGATAGCAGTTACTTTTCACTCTCCAGGCGACTTCGCGGTGCTCCTAAAAGCGGGCATGTCGGTCCGGCGCGCCGTGTGCTACAACGTGCTCTCGTCAGCCCTGTGCCTCGGCGGCATGGTCTGCGGCGTGCTGGCCGGCCACGCGCCCTCGGCCACGCGCTGGCTTTTCGCCGCCGCCGCCGGCATGTTCTTATACATCGCTCTGGTCGATATGGTAAGTTAGTGGAATCATTGGGTCGCTAAAAAAGATTATTTGGGCGCCAATATGGGGTTGCGGTCGCCAATAAGGCGATGATGTCTCTAATGACACGCTCTGGTCGCCAATGAGGCGCTAGAGTCGCTAAAAGATGATAATGGGGTTAAATTGATTGCCAATGAAGAGTTGAGGTCGTTCATGAGACACTCGGGTCGCTAAAGAAGATGATAAGGGGCTAAATAGCCTCGGCGGCATGGTCTGTGGTGTACTAGCTGGCCACGCGCCCTCCGCCACGCGTTGGCTGTTCGCTGCCGCCGCGGGCATGTTCTTGTACATCGCTCTCGTCGATATGGTAAGTGGGGGGCCTGGTGTAACGATAATAAGTGAGTCGCTAAAAAAGATTATCTGGGCGCCAATATGGGGTTGCGGTCGCCTATGAGGCGATGATGTCCCCAATGACACGCTCTAGTCGCCAATGAGGCGCTAGAGTCGCTAAAAAGATGATAACGGGGCTAAATTGGTCACGAATTAGTGGTTGCGGTCGCCATTGAGGCGATGATGTCTCTAATGACACGCTCTGGTCGCTAATGAGGCGCTAGAGTCGCTAAAAAGATGATAAGGGGCTATTTGGGCGCCATTAAGACGCTCGAGTCGCTAAAAAGATGATAATGGGGTTAAATTGATCGCCGATGAGGGGTTGCGGGGTCGCTAATGAGGCGATGATGTCTCTAATGACACGCTCTGGTAGCCAATGAGGCAATAGAGTCGCCCCTTTTTTCCGAGTCTCTTATCGCAAGCCTGCAACGCCCACAAGGGGGCGTTATCGCCCTTTGAGAAATACTGTCTAACCCAACACCGTATCAATCTATGTTTTAAACTAACCTTTTATCCCACAGATGCCAGAGCTCAGCACATCGCACAGCAAAGAGGGTACTCTGTGCCAATGCATACTCCAGCTCATGGGGCTGGCGACTGGCATTGGCATCATGCTGGTCATAGCCCTCTACGAGGAAGACCTCAAGAGTCTGTTCGGATAGTGTCAAGTGAAAGTGCTATTATTTATAAGTACACCTTGTAATGCTTGAAGATGACTAGTGACTACTGACAATCTAAGGAAATAAAATGTGAATAGAGTTGGGTCATTTAAAAAAAGAAACGGGGTAAGACCTAGTGATGACAAGCAGGTAACGGTAAAAAGAGAGAAATAGTTGCCTAAATGTGTTTGAAAGTAGACCTTCTACGTAGTACTGTTATGTATTCTATAAAAAACAAACTTATTACTCTAATCGATAGGATTATGAAAGGTGGAATTTCTCTAACAATTTTTTTTTTAAGTCTTTGATAGTAGTTTTGTTTCTTTTTAAAAATCAAGGAATATCTCCTTGAAATTGAATGAGCCAACTTTGTTTAAAGTAGTGCTCCTATAGGGCTAGACTTATTTCACACTGTATAGTATACTATAGTGCGTTCCGTAAATGTATGACAGAGCTTGGTGAGGAACGTCTCTTAGTACTTAGATTGTCAGTATTTGTTAGTTACACTCATGTTGATGTGAAATGGATAATTCACGGATGTAAGTCGAGTTTACTGATGTTTCAATGTTAGTTCTTTCTCTTGAGGGCGCCACGGCGGTCGCGGACCGTTCACCTGAGACTATACTACTTGAAACTAAAAGTTTTTTTTTTTTGTCAAATTTAAGGTAGAAAATGACTAGTATACTCTAATTTATGCACTGGTTGCATTCTATTGACAACTGCCCACATTTGTGAGATTTTATTGTCAAATTTAGGGTAGGTAGAATATTCAATCTCTGAAGAAATGTAACTTATCTCGACTTAGAAACGTGAATTAATCGTTTTGTGTCACTACCGATGAAAAGTACTTAAAAGTAAATGAAAACCTGAAACTGTTGACAGTTTTCAACGTTTCCGTTGTAACGCTCTACTGTGTTTGCCTGAGGTGCATAGACTGTCACGACAGTCGCAAGTTATACTTCGAATATACTGTAAGGTTTTGTGAGTTGGCTGAAGTGAATTGGACGTTCCTAATTGGTCCTAAGAATATTTTCGAATTTATGAGTCGTATGTCTGTAAAATGACAGGTCGAAATGACATTTATGTTGTTACATGCCTGCGTGTGTGGGCGTTTGTGATTGTGGTGATCGGAGTGAGGTTTCGAAGTCACTTTGACATAAATTGACATTGGCAGGTGTGTGACATGTTGGTGTCAAAAAACGGAAAATTGTTCACGGTTATATGATATAATATAGCTAATCTATGGATGGTAGGACCATTACTTAAATTATCTTTAAGTCAGTTTTGACAGCTGTCATATCAGCACGATTAGAGTTTCTCCGGGATGACAGCTGTCAAAATCTAGTGTAAAGTCAAACACATTTTTGAATAATTATTTAGAAATTTGATGTGTGTTTGGCTTTGTACGCCCGTAAACGTAAGAAATTAAAATTATCATAATCAATTGAAATTGTGATGTACTTAGTTATCTAATAATAAAACCATGGAAGCTCAAACTCGAATAAAAAATGTGTTTATTCTCGCATACTTGGTTATTTGGCATAAATGTTGCCACTACCTGAAAAAAGTTAAAGAACCTACGTGTCCTATATTCTCCTGGAATCTGCTGAATAAATATAATTATATTTTTAGTTTATCAAACACTTCACTTGTAATTCTAGCAGCCACTATCGCAAAGTTTTATCTCCGATATAAAAAACGTCTCGTTCTAGCTAGGCGTGAAAGAAAAAGTCGAACGCTTTTTACGTATAAACCTGGGATATATGCTATTAACAAAAGCCTTGAGCTACGCTGCATGTGGTTACCGCAAAAAAATTAAAAGCCGTATTCAGCGAGCGGTAGCTGTTACATCCTAAAGGTCTCCCTACTATCGGCATATTTCCTGTAGTTTTCATACTTTTTATGTGGACTCGCTGCACACGGTTGGCCCCGGTTGCCACAAGCTGCAAATTGTCGCTGCGCACTTGTGGCCCCCACGGGCCACTATACGGCTGTCTGAACTACTTTTGTAGCTGCGTCTAGCTTCTCGTTGCGGCGGGAGTGTAAAGTTAGCATCAAACTTTACTATTTTGATGATATTCAAAAGAAAATCCGTATGAAGGTTCTTCATTGAAAGTCTTGAATTTTTTTTAATATTTTTTCGAAAATTATTCATGATGAGGTAAACGAGGGCGCAAAGTTAGTATGAAAGATTTCTGAATTGCCTATAATCCAACATTGAATGAAGTTGCGAGCAAAAGCTAGTTGTTAATTTGGCAAACCCAGACAGAATTTTGCGAAATCGAAATAGAGAGCAAGACAATAAATCGCACTCGCAATACTGACAGCAGAAAAATCAAAACCTGACTTTGCTGTGGGAAAACAGAAATTATTTTTTCACACTAGCAACACTAAATTCAAATGTCATCTGACTCGCTGTCAAAGTTTTCTGTTGCTTAAGTGCGGTATTTGAAAGTGTTTCGTGCGTTTAAAATACTGAAGACTATCCATAGGCGTAAAAATAAAATAATTCCAAATCTGAAGGATTCTATAATAATCCTTTAAACTCTTTAACCCATTCTTGGTCACTGTGCCAATTTGGGAACACTTAAAATTAAGGGAAAAATTTAAATTGTTGACGCTAAATGTAATATGATTGGGTACAGTTTTATAATAATAAATAAATCTCCACCTTGTCGACAATAACGTCGCTCCAAACTCTACCGAAAAGGTGAGAAAACTCGCAAAAATGCCTAAAAAAAAAAAATTTTTTTTTCTCATTTCCTAATTCCTTTTATCCTCTTTAATTGTAAAATCAACAAATTTTTGATGAATCTCTGCTAGTTTCATTTTGACCATTAATGGGTTAAAGGATATCACCGATACAGCACCTAATTAATTAGCTAACTGAATTATTACAACTTTTACTTTGCCTTGGGAAATGGCGGGATTCGCTATAAAGTCCGTCAAGTCAAGTCACCAGAAACCTCTTATTACTTGGTCTAATAAACTCCGTACCACCCCCCTTCCTTCGAAGTACCTATGGGCTGCGCAAGACAGCGTTAAAAATCAGCAAATTTATCATTAAAACGCTGACTACAAGCAGAGGCGAGCTAGTTTCTGTTGGTGCTGACTGCTCAGCGGCGCTTACGGCCGCATATGCGTCAGCATTGACGATCATTAGCGCTCACCGCTCAGCAAAACGCTCGGCGCTCTCTCTACATCAAACATAAGACGCAGCGCAGACGACAGACTTTTTGTGCGATCGAGTCTGCGGCGCACAAAGTCTGCATAGATTTTATGCGTTGTGCGTCGTGTGCGTTACTGCATAATAATTTTATAGGTTCTGTTCTCACAGACTAAAAGGTGCGTCACGGAGTCTGTCGCCTGCGCAGCACCTATACTTTAGACCTTTAGGTACTTAAAAGATGGTAAATAATCTTGACATGTCTTTTTGTTGAAATACACAGTCTAAAAATGAAAATCGTTACACTATACAATTCAATTATGAAAGTAAATGATTTTTTCATATCTAAATTGTAAAATGTAAAGATTTTGATTTATAAAGTGTATGTTTAAATAAAAAGACACGTCAAGATTGTTTACCATCTTTTAAGTACCTAAAGGTCTCTAGTATAAGCCTGTCAGCGCGAACCGAGTCCAAAGCGTTGATCGTCTCTTTCGCACTTTACTACGAACGATTTCTTCATTGGCATAATTCCTTAAATGCTATTTCCACTAACGTTTTTTAGCATTTTTTCCTAGCTGTAATTGACTGAATGTGTCGACGGAGCTTCGCTCACGCGGGGCTCCTATTCCTGCGTAGTTTTGGTCCTTCGCGCCAATGAAACCTTTACATAACCTGAACCTGCCGAAGGTTTTGTGTTGATTGAAGTTGGAACAAATGCAATCGTGAAGAAAAGTTACGGTAAAACTTTGGGAACCACCTTTTTTGCACGTAATCGGAGATAAAATTTGAAGGTATGATAATCCAAAATGAGACTTCTGCCAATAATACCCTCGAATCTGGTAAGCCAAAATTTGTGGTATTTTTGGCAGCATTTTTTCCAAGCTATGTATACCAGCTGTCCTAATTAAATAGTTCGTAGTCTTGTAAATAGTCGGTATAGAAAGTGAAACTTGAACATTAGATAAGTGTTTTTCGATGTTTTGTAATGTTTAGACTTGGCACAGTACCTAATATACAGAAGAAGCATGCACGGACCTACAAGAGGTGTATCTACTTCGGGTATATCTCAAACTGGTGCTGCAAAGCGGACTTTATAATAATTTCACAATCCGGTGCCCCATAGATATATCGGAAGACGTCTTTACAAGAATTTTTGTATGGGAGCCCCCCTTAAATACTAATTTTATTTTTATTCAATTACTTATCTTTAAAGTAGATATTTAATTAAACATTCTGTAAGCATTTCAAGTATTTAGCTGTTACAATTATTGAAATAGACCCAAAACAGCAAAAAAAATATGTTTTTTGTATGGGAGCCCCCCTTAATTATTATAATTATTTTAATTTTAGTATTTGTTGTTATAGCGGCAACAGAAATACATCATCTGTGAAAATTTCAACTCTCTAGCTCTCACGGTTCGTGAGATACAGCCTGGTGACAGACAGACGGACGGACGGACGGACAGACAGCGAAGCCTCAGTAATAGGGTCCCGTTTTTACCCTTTGGGTACGGAACCCTAAAAATTGTCTGTTCGTTCGTCTGTCGGTCACCAGGCTGTATCTCAAGAACCGCGATGGCTAGACAGTTGAAATTCCACAAATTCTGTTGCCGCTATAATATTTAATGCTAAATACAAAATGAAAACAATATGGCAACAAGTAGGCACAGCGGTTTTCCTAGTCCATGATACGGATACTCTCGTGTCCGACTCCCACTTGGCTGTTCCTGGGTATGACAGGCGCAATGTTTCCACCTCCGCCGTCTGTAATACCTCGCCCCCGCCACAGTCGAGCGTTTCAAGTCTGAAACTTTAGTAGTCACTAGCACTAGCGCCACCTATCGACGAATAGTGCAACTTCTTCGACACTCTTTCAAAAATTGTCAAAAATTTAGATCTGAAATTACTGTGCCGCTTCTAAAGGCCGGCGCTGACTGCCGGCATGGCACGGAACGGCACGGCAAGTTATGCCGCAGCATCCTGTAAAATAACCCGTGGAATGCTTCGGCATGCTGTGGCATCCCGCGGCATCGTTGTATCAAAATAAAGTAACATGAATTCTAAACTCATAGTAATAAGATTTAAAATAGTTATATCAGTAACAAATCCTTTGCCATGACCTGCCGTGCCATGCCGGCAGTCAGCGCCGGCCTTAAATTTCGATTGTTTTGGGTATAAAAGTTTCCGCTTGTCAAAGATTGTACAATAATATTTGTTTATGTGACTTCTGAATCATGAAAGGCATTATTTTAAGAGTGTAGTTTGTGAATAAAGTAATAAAGAATCACTACTATTTCAATAACGAACGTTTGTATGGACATTTTAGTCAGTTTGTTTACTAGGCTCTGGCTATACAGAATAAAATGTTTATAACTGTTTCCAAAAGATAAAAAATTTGTCCAAAAAAAGTTCATCCCGTTACTTTTTTCATGGCGGTCACGGAACGGAATCACAAAATTTGTAATTGGAATAGCTCAATGTTTCTGAGTATATAAAAAAAAAATCAGTAAAAACGTTTATTTTACAAATGGCAAAGGACTCCGGTCCGTGCAACATTTTTAAGACGTACTTTCTGACATAGTGGAGACTTGTACCCGTTATAGTTTGCGTTAGTCTGTGTTAAGACTTTAAATATGTAGATTTTTATAACTCCATTTGTCTATGTATCCGGGTTCGGTACAGTAAGCGACACTTTTAAATTTCTAAACTTAAAAATGTACCTTATGCTGATTAGTATAAGGTATATTTTAGATGGAAGGAATTTACAAAAGTGTCTTTTTGTACATGTATATTGAGTAATGTGACAGCTTTAAAATGCGCAATTATTTGAACTAAGTACGTCACTAAAATGTCTCGAAAAATAACTATGTGGCAATTTAAATGTATTGTATTTACAGCTGTCAAATTACTGAACAAGTTTATGGTAAAATGGCATCCAACATGGCTGGGCTTGTTAGTTTTAGTTCCACAGATATTGCAGATAAGCTTGACTGGACTTAAGACTTTGTCGTACCAATTATGAGCTTGTGTAAACCACAGATCTACAGTTAGATGATGCAAATAAAAAACCGCATTTTTAGCGGTTTGCACTTGAATAATTGTAAATTGTAATTTTTTTTTTTTAACTTTGTACTTTACCATTTTGTCGTTGGTGTTATAGGCTGAAATAGATGGAAGAAGTACAAGTTACGTTACTCGTATACTTTAAAAAAAATGCTTGCATTGATTATTAGTTTTGTGTTCGAATATACTTATAGAAGTAAATCTATAGCTTCACACATAGATTTTCTTTTTTATCCAAATTGCGATATCTGTCTAAATGTAAGTCTGTGGCTTATTTTTTTAAAACTAATACTTAAATGATACTTACCTTGTGACTTAAAGAACGAACTGTCCTACCTTACTTACTATAATTAGATTATTATGCAGATTGTTTTTCTAATTTTCAGTATTATTTTATTGAATAATTAAAAAACGTACAATAGTGTATGATAATTTTCTTTTTACGAACGTTTCATTTGGCTACAATGTATTAAATGCTCTTTGAATGGAAACAGTGTCTGCGTTGCGCGGAGCTACCAATCACAGCGCGACCAATCAGCAATCACAGCCCGACCAATCAGCAATGACCGCGCGACCAATCACCTATCACAACGCTACAAATCACCCGTTACCTCGAGACCAATTATGATGATGATGGTGGTGATTATCAACCATCGCGCGACTAATCAGTAATCACCAATTATCAATCACCGCGCAATCAATCACCAATGCTGACCGACTAATATACAATCACCTCGCGACCGATCACCAATAACCGACCAACCAACAAACACAACGCTACTAATCACCAATCACCACGCGACTAATTATGAAGCACCAGTAAGTGACCAATCAATACAATCATAGCGCGACCAATTCACAACGCTACAAATCACCAATCGCCTCGCGACCAATCTCAAATCTCCGCGCTCGGATTGGTAGCTCCAAACAAAGCAACAGAATCTTATAGGTAAACGACTCTTTTGTATACGTGTTTTCAAATGTTATGTCGAACAGGAATAAACATATGTTTAATTCATTCGTGCCCGCTCTATGAACATAGGAACTACTTATTTGTTTTATGTCTAAGGGTCTCCCCTTATTAACACGGAATCGGCCATAAATATAAGGCGCCATCTATAGTTCAATAGTAGAACTCCTCCCACAAACGTCACATATGTCAAAAGTGTTCTACATCACGCTAACGAAGTTTCGTAGGTTGTAAATACAACTTCCAACTTTCTCTCTGTGGACTTCGGTCCCCAGGCATAACATCTGCCTGGAGAGAGATCTCTCGAAGTTTTTCCCACAGTCTTCTTCGAGCAAACTATTTCAATCGGTTGCTGTGCTGCTGATTCTTTGTCGAATGGTGTGGGGAGACCCTAACTGCGAGAAATTCCATTGGCTGAGAAAGTATTTTACTTCGAATGTTATTTTAATGTTTACTTTGCTTAAGTTAAAGTAATTTAATGTTATTTTTAAGCGATTTAAGTTTGCAATCATGTTGAGTGCCGGTGGCGCTATGCCGATATTATTGACAATGCTAACACACGCCTGATAAGAAATTGTATGAACACCGCTAACTGGCATAATACTGGTTCATAGAAGACAGATCCAATAGAGAAACAATTTTGGCCACCCAGGCCCGCGAAAGGTTAGTTTTGAACTTTACTAAGGTCTACCGTCACTGTCACAGAAACTGTACAGAGCCAATAACCGTAGAGAAAAAGGCACTAGCGTTAGAGATTTTGGTCCGGCCAATAAGAGCACAGCGATCGCTTCAATTGTTTGGCGGAATCTTCTCCGAACAACCAAAGTGGGTATGTCCTCTATGTACCATCGCGAACCGGGATTGTTGAGCCACTTACCTATGTTTGTAACTTGGTCGTGTAATACTAATCCAATAGCTGACATCTAGTCGGTCACATCGGTCATTGATTATATATCTAAATTGCGAATAGTGGCAAGTGGCTCAACAATCCCGGTTCGTGACTGTACTCTATACTCTATTTTACTCGAGTTGCGGGTTTTTTAGTACCTAAACGTGTCTAAACAATGAATATGAATGCCCGCGTCATCGTAGGCCCTAAGGGTCTATCACACCGAGACGAGACGCAACGCGGCGCTGCACGAAAATTTTTAATAGAACAACTCAAAATATACTTTATTTGTTACAAGATAAGGTTCATATTTCATTGTCAGTATACAGAATACGTAGCGCGGCGTATCGCTGCGCCTCGAGACGTATCATCAAACACAATCGCGGTGTGCGGGAGCCATTGCGGATAGAACCTATAGGGTACTAATGTCATCTTGGTTGTTCGGAAATTATTCCGCAAAACAATTGAAGTGATCGCTGTGCTCTTATTGGCCGGTCCAAGATCGCGCGTAACGCTAGTGCCTTTTTCTCTACGGTTATTGGCTCTGTACAGTTTCTGTGACAGTGACGGTGACGTTTAGTATGTTGAAATCAACAAACTATTTGCGGACCGGGGTTGCGAACATTGTTTCTCTATAGGTTCTATCCTCTATGGCGGGAGCGGTGCTGCGCGCGCAGCGCTGCCAGCTCAAAATATACTTTATTCGCTACGCGATAAAGTTTACATTTCTTTATGAGCATTCAGGTACGTCGCGCTACGCCTCGAGATGTAGCGCGGCGCCGCGCTGCGCAGCGCGAAACCACTGGCCGCTTTATGCATCGTCGCGCCGCGTCTCGTCGCGTCTCGTCTCGGTGTGAATTGACCCTAAGTCGCAAGGAGGGTTGCATACAAAGTTGTCAACTAGTAACTTTCTAAGTTTGAATGTGAAGTATTGTCAATAATTTTGTGCAGTGCGAGGCTCGAGCGAGCGGTGTGTGATAACAGGACTTGATGATAATTATATTGTATTATATAATGGTTATTCGTACGGACGTTGTTTTATTTAAATCTTTAAGCCAAGGACACACTAGGGGACAAATGTCCCGCGACACGTGTACCCAGCAACGTCGGGCGAAGTAGCGCGACGTTGCCGGACTTCGCTCGACATATTGCGCGACACGTGTATAGGTATATACGCGGATATAAGTCGCGCGATGTCGCCAGATGTCAAGCGAAATCGGCAGACTTCGCTTGACATGTCGCTGACACAATGTCGTGGGCCATTTATCCCCTAGTGTATCCTTGGCTTGGATCCTTCCTCCGCTGACAAACTAAGCAATAAAAACCCAAATTAAATATAAAACACGTTTATTTAAATATATAAACAATCACGTCTCGAACTCATACATTGTTAACATTTTCACTGCCACCCTTGTGTCAAATCTTTGAACGCATATAAGCGTCAATGGGTAACGCATATTATGCGTCGATGGAAAACACACCAGGAATCGAATACCGGTATTATTTTCATACATTTATACCGGTATTTAATTACGGTATCTCAGTTGTTTTTGTATATTATTGCAATTTTTTCATTTAATGTCGTAGTTTCGCAGGCTTACCTAAATACTATCCAGGAATACCCAGCAAAATTTCCGAATTAAAGGAGATATTTTAGTTTTTATTAATGAAACACACATGCGTCGCTGCAGTAAATTCGTTAACAACTTATGTAGACATTTATTAATTATCCTTATAAATAATCGTCAAGAGATAAAATTCAGGGTGTCACTCTCTTAGGGTCACGAGGGAACATGGACGTCTTCCTGATGTTGTCCAGACCGAGGTAGAGCATCACAACCCTTTCCATGCCAATGCCTCCTCCTGCAAAAAAATAGTCAATTTATAACATAACTACCACCTACGACGTATGAGTAAAACATACATACATACATATTCTCACGCCTGTATTCCCAATAGGGGTAGGCAGAGCACATGAATTCAAAAATCCTGTGCCACGTTTAGCAATTTCTGGGTAACCAGATGGTTAAACGTGATATTGCAGTGACAGGTTGCTAGCCCATCGCCCACAATACGCTAACCCTTTCCCAGAGTCGACTCTTACGACACCCACGGGAAGAAAGGGGGAGGTGCTATTCTAACCCGGCACCACACGGGAAAAAAGTAAAAAAGTCTTGAATATAAATATGTCTCCCTTACTGTTTAACTTCAGTCAATCGTACAAACATATACAATCATGTCTATGTTCCTAAATGTGGTAGGCAGAGCACACGAAACGTGACGTAGACAATACCATGATTGTGATTATTTCACGCTTCGCAGCTACTTTTAGCATAGTTTTAAAATAGATGGAAAAGGTAGTATAATAGTGGCAGGTTGCTAGCCTGGCGCCTAAAGCATACTTATACCTATTTCCTTAGTCGCCTCTTAAAATTTTAACGGAAGAAACGGAGACAGAATCCCGAAACCACACAGGATTTTCTCATATAATTATTAATTATTGTGTGGTCTCAGCTTTAGAATGACACCCCTCAATTTCTTCCGTTGATGTCGCAAAAGGACTCTAAGGAAACAGGTTTCAAATGGTAGCAAACATTACCTGCGTGAGGCGGGCAGCCCAGACGGAAGGACTCGATGTACGCGGCGATCTTACTGATATCTGGAGAAAAGAAACATATTCAATAAACATACACAAATAAAACAATTTGCCTCGTCATAATGTAAACTAGCGATTGAATTGTCAGTGAAATGTTTCAGCATTATACATAGCTTTGCGTGCGACTCCGTCCGCGTGGAATAGTGACTAATTTACCCGTTTTTTTTCCACATTTTCCAATATTTCTTCGCTCCTATTAATCGCAGCGTGATGTTTTATAGATCAAAGCCTTCCTCGATAAATGGTCTATCCAACACAAAAAGAATTTTTCAATTCGAACCAGTAGTTCCTGAGATTAGCGCGTTCTAACAAACAAACAAACTCTTCAGCTTTATAATATTAGTATAGATAACGAGGCATTATACATTCTGCCGTCGTCATTTTGTAAAACCGCGAGTTTGTAAAACTGTTTTTGTTGACTGCGACATATACACCTCGGCAAAAACTTGGTAAGATTTCAAGTGGTGAGGGTACGGATTATTTGACACATTTGCCATTATCGTATCTTCCTATTCGTGATTCTTCACAATATTTAAAGATAGCCGCGGAGAATATTGTGCAGAATCGCGAATAGATAGAAACAAAACGGCAAAAGTGTCGAGTAATCCAGTAAGGAAAAGGAAAACGACCCTGGAAAAAAGGACATAGGGGGAAAATGCAAACGGAAATTTTGCTAAGTACCAGGAGATAATGGCTTTGAGATGGCTATCCAGTTTCCCTGATACTGACATATACCGTGGGGAACATGCGAATGGAAAGTTTAGTACCAGGAGATAATGACTTTGAGAGAGTGATCTATCCAGTTTCCCTGATACTGACATATACCGTGGGGAACATGCGAATGGAAATTTGAGTACCAAGAGATAATGGCTTTGAGAGAGTGATCTATCCAGTTTCCCTGATACTGACAGATACCGTGGGGAACATGCGAATGGAAATTTTAGTACCAGGAGATAATGACTTTGAGAGAGTGATCTATCCGATTGTACTGACCAATGCCGTGGTGCTTCGCTCTCTCCGTCAGCAGATCTGGGTCATGGATACGCTGAGCGCCGCTGAGGATCTCTTCCCCGCGCATGAACATGTCGTAGGAGTTCGACGCTTTCTGTAAAGTAAAATAACACTTGTTTTATATAAAACTGAATCATTTTTTTGCTAAAGAGTTGCTATAGTATAGATGAGATTTTTGACAACGTATTGGAAGAGAATTTGCTCAGAAAATGTACAGTCAGCTGCAGAGAAAGGTAACCCCCTAGTAATGAGACATTGTATGGGCGGGGGGTTACTCTTCTCTGCAGCTGTCCGTACATATTTACGCTTATTACCTACTATTTATTTTGGACATAATTTTGTCTTGTTTATTGGTAAATGGAATACCTAAGGTCCTTATTTTCCTGTATTTGTTATGAATAGTTATTGTATAATTTTTAAACACAATACCTATATCGTTTAATGAATAAATGACTGACTAAAGACCGATCGCGGAGCACAGATAAATTCTACCGTTGACCCGTTGCTATCTATCTCTGTCGCACGCGTGCAGTAATATTGCCCTCACGCTCGCACAGTGCGACGCACGTGCTCAAGTGCGAGCGTGAGGGCAATAGGCTTGTGTACCGGGTTACAGAAATGTAATTCTAATTAGTCCGTTAGTCAGATTGGAAAAATTTGACACAAATATTTTTTCTTTTATCAAATGAGTAAACAATTTTTTTCTTCTATAAAAGAAAGTTAAAGTTATAGATAGATCATCAAACTTCCAGAGTGGGGGGTTGTGACGTCACGACTCGGTAAAAAATGTACCAAGGCATGACGTCACGCGAAACTTTTAGACGCTCTATTATCATCATTTTTCGTTTGTAAAATAAAAGAAAAAATACATACATACTACATACATATTCTCACGCCTGTATTCCCATGAGGGGTAGGCAGAGCACATGAATTTAAAAAATCCAGTCCCACGTTTACCTAATCCAGGGTAACCAGATGATTCAACGTGATATTGCGGTGATAGGTTGCTAGCCCATCAATGATACCCACAGACTTATATTCGATATAAGATATACTCACCGGGTTGTTCGGGTCTGGCATGGTGTAGAAAGGCCTGACAGCCAGCGGATACTTGTCGAGTATATAGAAGTCGGTATCGTACTTGGCTCGCACGAGGCGACCTAGCAGCTTCTCATCGGGCGTTGACAGGTCATCTTCCTCGCCTACTGTCACTCCTGTCAAAGTAGAATGACAGCGTAATGAATATAACGGATAACTGACATCGACTGAGTTTATATCGAAATGTAAGGCTGATGTAACGCCCCAGCGCCACATGCGTCGAATACCCGAACTAATCGGTTCTACATCGCGCTAACGAAGTTTCGACGAACGGTTGCATAAATACAACTCCCAACTTCCTCTCTGTGGACTTCGGTCCCCAGGCATAACATCTGCCTGGATCTCTATTGGAGTCTTTCCCACAGACGCATGTGGCGCTGGGGCGCTACATCAGAAGTAATTAAACACTTTGTACAAAAGGAAAGAACACACAATAATAAAAAATAAATATTTACAAAGGAAATGGCGGGGTACAAAGGCGGACTTATACCTTGATCTCTTACAGGCAATCTTTAAGAGGCAAAGGTGTCACAGACTAAGCAGATACTATAATATTTTATCTGCGTATAAATGCAATCTTTCCATACGTCGGTGCCAACCGATACTTGACGGTAAAATATAAGTTATCTGAGCTGTGTGTTAGTTCATTGAATTGTATAGGGAGCGATATTGACAGATATGATGGAGAGAATGGATGAATCAAGGATATGTAAGCAAATCTACAAGGGAAGTGTGTTAGGGCAAGGCGGTCGAGGGCGCCCTCGAAAAACGTATATCGACCAGATCGGCGATGTACTAAACAAAGCCCAAATAAGGAGTACCCGAAACCGTCGAGCGTGTATGACAAGAGTGATGAATGTGAGTGAAGCGAGAGAAGTATGTCAGAATAGATGCGAATGGCGCTCTGTTGTCTCTGCCTACCCCGCAGGGAATAAGGCGTGACGGTTATGTATGTATGTATGTATGTATCCATTCAGATACGGATATCTTGTCGTATCTGCTTAGTGTGTGTGCTTTAGGGTTTCGTTTGTGATGAAATGAAACTCTAAAAAGCTTGGTCTAAGGGGCAGCACAGACGACAGACTTTTTGTGCGTTCGAGTCTGTGGCGCACAACAAGTCTGCGTGGATTGTTTGCATTGTGCACCGGACTTTTTACGCGTCGTGTGCGTTACTGCATATAATTCCATAGGTCTATTTTCACAAACTAAAAAGTCCGTCCCGGATAGTTTGTCGTCTGTGCAGGGCCTAAATGGGATTTCAAGAAATACTTATGTTTTTAAGATACATACCAGCCTCTTTAAGCATCTGTATGGCCTGAGGGAATTCCAGCCTGAGTGGGGGGTCCAGGAACTTGAAGGGTTCCACGCGGAACTGTTGGCCCACCGTCGCTATGTCCGCTGCGTACCTGGGCAAAAATATAGTCTGGTCAGGCTTTGGTTGTGGCCTGTGCAGACGACAGACCATCCGCGACCGACTTTTTAGTCTGTGAAAATAGAACCTATGGGATTATATAGGTCGATCAACTATTTTATTTCCCTGGTTGCCATGGTTACGTCTCCTGACTAACCGAGTAAAATTGTGATTTTCTAGAGTATAATCCGCTATAAGTTAAGGTTTTTTTTACAGTTGTACGCATTTCTTTATGGCGCATCTCCTGAGCATAGAACGGAACCTAAATTACAACCTTTTTCTAAGCAACTCTATCACAGTTGTCCTTTGACTTACGGGACAGAATAACAACACAAAATAGTTGATTGGCCCATATGCAGTAACGCATACGACACGCAATCCGGCGCACAATTTATAAAATCCATGCAGACTTTTTGTGCGCTGCAAACTCGATCGCACAAAAAGTCTGTCGTCTGCGCTGCGCCTTATGATCATGGTCATTATTTTCGTCGCTGGTTTAAAAACATATTCACTGATTTGGTTGTGACAGTAATTTTGTTATGGGTATTAAATTTGGTCGTGGTTATTGCTGTGGCCTTAGTTAACATCATGGTCAAAAAGCTTTGGATACGGTCTTTAGGCGACAGGCTAGCAACCTGTCACTATACAACCTCTTCCATCTTTGCCAACCTAAAACTATGCTAGAAGTCGCTGCAAAGCGTGATATAGTCATAATCATGGTTTTGTCTATGTCACGTTTCGTGTGCTCTGTCTACCCCATTTGGGAACACAGGCGTGATTGTATCTATGTTTGGTCATAATTTTTGTTTTGGGGAAAGGCTCCAATAGAGAGAGATCTCTCTCCAGGCAGATGTTATGCCTGGGGACCGAAGTCCACAGATAATAGTTAGAATTTGTATCTATGCAACTGAACGTAGAAACTTCATTAGCGGGATGTAGGAATTTTATTGATAGTTCGTTAGTTGGGTATACCATAGACGTCCGTAACAAGTTGTTCGGCTGCTCGACGATAGGTGGCGCTAGGGCGCTTCACCAAGTCAATAGTTCAACTATTCGACGATAGGTGGCGTTAGGGCACATCACCGGGGTTAGTAGTTCAGCCGCTCGACGATAGGTAGCGCTAAGAGCTTTACCAGGTAAGTAGTTTAACTATTCAACGATAGGTGTCGCTTAGGCACATCGCCTGGGTTAGTAGTTCAGCCGCTCGACGATAGGTGACGCTAAGGCGCTTCACCGGGTAAGTAGTTTAACTATTCGACGATAGGTGACGCTTAGGCACATCACCTGGGTTAGTAGTTCAGCCGCTCGACGATAGGTGGCGCTATCCACAATTTAGTCTGTTTACCGTCATAGTCCTCATTAGGGACCTGAACTTAGTATTGGTCACTATCACTAGTCATGGGCTCATGGGTCACCGTTACGATTTTGGTTACGGTTTGTATTATGGTCACAATTTTTGTAATGGTCACTATTATTGGTCATGGTGGCTATTATTGGTCATGGTCACTATTTTAGTCATGGTCACTATTTTAGTCATGAACTCATGACCAAACTTTGATCATGGCCACCATTTCTCACTCACTGGTCGCGCAGCCCCCGGAACATGTCAGTGAAGGTCTGCGCAATAGTATCCAGCGCTTCATGGTAGTGCTGCTTGACGGCCATCTCCAGATCAAGACCGACGAACTCCGTCAAGTGTCGGTGAGTGTTGGAGTCTTCGGCGCGGAAGACAGCGCCCACTGTGAACACCTGAGGGAATGGAATGTTTAGAATGTTTAGATAATTACATACATACATATTCTCACGCCTGTATTCCCTAGAGGAGTAGGCAAGTAGGCAGAGCACATGAATTCAAAAAATCCAGTGCCACGTTTAGCAATTTCAGGGTAACCAGATGGTTAAACGTGATATTGCTGTGACAGGTTGCTAGCTACCTACCCCACAATACACTAACCCTTTCCCAGAGTCAACTCTTACGACATCCACGGGAAGAAAGGGAGAGTTTAGATAATTGTCAACGTTTTTTTTAGTAAGGAAATTTGCATTCGCAATATCATTTTTCATTCTGCCTGTACTATTGTGTGTGCTGTGTGCATCCATATGTCTGTGTGTGGCATTCCCTCCCTCTCCCTCTCTCTCTCTCTCTCTCTCTCTCTCTCTTTCTCTCTCCCTCTCTCTCTCTCACCTTATCGAAGTCAGCGGCGATGGCCATCTGCTTGTAGAGCTGCGGGCTCTGCGCGAGGTACGCAGCGTTCTTGAAGTACGACACGGTGAACACGTTGGCTCCTCCCTCCGACGCTGCTGATATTATCTTCGGCGTGTGTATCTCCACGAAACCTGCATGGATAGATAGATAGATACAGTATTACCAAACAAAGAATGCTCCACGATATACCTGCGTAGTAAATCAGTTTTGTGGAGCGGGAAACTTCGATCTACCAATGATAAAAGAGAATATTTCGCGCGCTGACCACTTGCGTTGTGATTGGTTATTGATTGAAATCTCAGACAGATGACTCATGACAGATGTCTAGCACCTCAGCGCCAATTGCGTCGAGTAGCAAAATTGTGCCTAGAGCGTTTGTAAATGAAGTTCAATATAGATAAATTACTCGTTGGGCTACTCTCGGATATCGTTCTGCGTTTCTCGGCGCAGACGGTAACAGCCAATACGACTTATTTTCTTGGGAATACTGTAGATAGATAGATAGCATGTGTGGTTTCGGGTTAGAACACCTCTACCTTTCTCGTGGTTGCCGTAAGAGGCGACTAAGGAAATAGGTTAGGTGTATTTTAGGCGACAGGGGCAGTAAAAGACTCAGAGGATTGTGTTATAGTGGTTTTTAAGTAGCGGAAAAATTGGAGGCGCCAAAAAAATACTGTCAAAGTGGGCAGTAGACAAAATAAGTTTGGGAACCTCGGGTTTAGATCACATTAGATTTTATGTCAGGTTTGGTTAGGATAGATTAGATTAGGTTGTGAGGAAATATGGGCGTAAAAGTTTTTTTGTCTGACCTCTAGCAGTGAGTATGTCCCGGAACAACCGGCACACACCCGCCTCTATCCGGAAGATGGCCTGGTTGGCGGGCGTGCGGAGATCCAGGACTCTATTGTCCAGGCGGGTGTCCTGGTTCACCCGGATCTTCAGGGCTTCTGGGTCCTGCAAGGGGAGAGCTATGATTTATAATAGTTTTTTACACACAACCACAGATTTACTTCGAAATAGATACCGCGAGTTCCTGCATTTGTATGAAAACCAAGCGTGCCACTTTTTCTCTAAAGTAGGTAACGTCACATTGAATGCTTTAGTGATGGGAATTGACAGTCCGCGTGAACCCCATTCAAAGATGACGCCGCCTTATCCAAGTTGTCCTGTCTCTAGGCAAACTTAATTTTATTTATTTATTTATTTAATTTTTTTTTTTTTTTT
>BHDV01063672.1:69497-91238 GCA_005406045.1 Adoxophyes honmai
GGTTTTACTCGCCAGTCGATTAGTGCCAACGAGCCGAGCCAGGCTCGTCGGTTTTCAAAACCGCGGTTTTACTCGCCTGTCGATCACCCCCTTTAAGGAAATGGGTTTAAGTATGTTTTAGACGACAGGCTAGCACCTGCCACTACTTTCAAACCTAAAACTATGCGATAAAGCTACCTATGTATGTGTAGATTGTATGATGATAGCGACCGTAGCGCCACCTATAGTCCAGTTGCAGAACTTTTTCTACGCCATCTACGTCAGCAACCGTTAAAATAGTTCTATATCGCGCTACCGAAGTTTCGAAGATAGGTTGCTTAAATACAACTGTCTCTGCGGTATATTTTAGGCAGCAGCCTAGCAACCTGTCACTATTAGGTATTGTATGTCAATTTAAAACTAGAAAATATATACTACAAGTAGTCACAAAACGTGAAATAGTAATGGTTTTGTCTATGTGGAATTTCGTGTGCACTGCCTACCTCATTTGCACTGCCACCTTGGATCTCTTTATGTGCAAGAATAGTTCAATTAGCTTTTACACAATAAAATTAAATAATGTAAGATCACCATTCGACTCAGTTCTGTCTAAAATGTATTCTTTTTTTGCCATAGTCACGGATTTCCGTTTCGTATAAGTACACCTAACCTTTTCACTCCCACGTGTATGTAGGTCTCTGCGGACTTCGGTCCCTGAACTTTTGCCTAGAAAGAGATCTGTATTGGACTCTTTTACACAATGCCCCAGTCATGATGACGATGCTGGCCAGGGATCGTTACCGGTATTACTAAAAACTAAAATATCTCCTTTAATTTTGAATTTTAGCTTGGTGTTCGTAGATAGTATTTAGGTAAGGCTACAAAAGTACGACATTAAATGAAAAAATTGCAATATTATACAAAAACAACTGAGATACCGAAATTGAATACCGGTATAAATGTATGAAAATAATACCGGTATTCGATCCCTGTGCTGGAGCGACCCAAGCGCCACCTATTGTCTAGTAGTAGAACTTCTTCCACCAACGTCATCGACGTCATTAACTGTCAAAGCGTTCTACACTGCGCTAACGAAGTTCTTCCAACTTTCTTTCTGTGGACTTCGGTCCCTTAACATCTGCCTGGAGAGAGGTTTCTATTCTCTTTTTAACCGACTTCATAAAAAAGGAGGAGGTTCTCAATTCGACCTTTTTTTTTGTGTATGTTACTCGATATCTCGGAGACCCGTGGACCGATTTTCAAAAATTTTTTTTATCGAAAGGGTATAAATCGATATTGGTCCCATTGGCACGAAACCAGGATCTGATGATGGAATCTTGGAGAAATCGAGGGAACTCTTCAAATTTTATATGGAGATGTACGGCGTTTTTGGTAATTTATTGATGAAGTCAAGATTTTACATTCAGTAACTAGAATACTTTCAAAATATTGCTAATTTGAAGTCGGTTTTTTTTTGTTTAAAATTATTCTCACCCTTGTCCCCAGGATGTCGGTGAACCTCTGCGCGCAGGAGGGCGAGGAGCCCCGCGACGTGGTGCTCCACTTCGACGTGCGCTTCCACCGGGACAACATCATCTCGCTGTCCCGCAAGAACGGGATCTGGATCGGCAGCGGGAATTATGACACGAATTACAACATGTTTGTGCCCGGTGAGGGACGTTTTGGATCTGATCTGAGAGCTTAGTGTATTAAAATGGCCATGAAACGATAATCATTCCGTTTGATCCAGTAATTACAGGCGAATTAAAGGGGTTACCTGGAAAGTTTTCCGGGAGTTTTGAAAATTGGTAATATTATAGATTTTGACGAGCTCTTTTTGAATTTCAACTTTGCCACCTCGTATCTTTGCCGCTAACGCCGCCATATTGGAAAAATGTCGCGTAAAAGCAGTTTTTTGACAATATCTCCTGTCTGACTCATTTTACGATAAAACAGTCTATTACAAAATAAAACTAGAGGTAATTGTCTACAATTTATGTCTAAGTGTCTATTTCATAAAGTCAATAGTTTTGGCGAACGAGCGCCACAAAGTGTACTCCATCACTACTCAACGAAAAACTCAGCTTGTCTTTTGTCATTCAATAGAGGTTTTGACAGTTATCATTAACAATAATAATATGTAAGGAACTATCGCCTTACCAACTTTCCAGGCAAAACTACCCAATGACCAGATTAGTTTGCGAATTAACTCGGATAATTGTATAGAAAGAAACTAGATTCTACCCGTGACTTTTACGCAACTTTATTCTTATTTTGCTATGTTTATTAAAAGACGACCATTAATTTTTGCGTGAAAGAGTCAAACATTCTCACATCTTGACAATCACACATTAACTTTTGCGTTTATGATATTAGTACAATCACCGGCAAGATTTTGTAGTTGGACTTCAATCTTGCCATCGACCTTGCATTCGACTAACAGCAGCGGTAGGATTTTTAGTTCAAACCACTGATCGAAGCTTCACTCACTCCCCAGGTACCATATTCCGCATAATCTTCGAGATAAAGGACACCGACGTGATCACCATATACTGCCAGGGCAAGTTCCACTCCAACTTCCTGCCGAAGATCCCCCTGACCATGGCGAAGTACATCGTCGCGTGGGCCGATGTTGACAGGATCACCCACTGCTACTTCCACATGGGGCCTAGTAAGGTAGGTGCCGTTAGTGGTCACAGAATAGAATAGATGCCAATTATTACAGCGTGAACATAGATCAAAACCGGCCAAGAACGAGTCGGATTCGCGCACGAAGGGTTCCGTACCTACCATTGACTAGATAAATAAAAAGTAAATTGCGGTTTATGATGTATTGAAAAAAAATGGGAGCCCACGTTTTGTATTTTAAAGAAGTTATAGTTACCTACAACTAAATATTCTGTGAATATCTCAATTGTCTACCTGTTACCGTTATTTATATTGACCCAAAAACACCAAAAAAATCAACATTGCTGTAGCCCACCTTAAATATTAATCGATTTCATTTTAAATTTTTTACCCGTACCCAAAACACTACCCAAAGGGTAAAATCGGGACCCTATTACTGAGACCTCGCTGTCTGTCTGCTTGTCCGTCTGTCACCAGGCTGTATCTCACGAACCGTGACAGCTAGAAAGTTGAATTTTTCACAGATGATGTATTTCTATTGCTGCCATAATAACAAATACTTATTAAATAATAATTAATTTCCCATAGAAAAAACGTGTTTCTTTGCTCTTTTTGGTACGGAACCCTACATGCGCGAGTCCGACTCGCACTTGGCCGGTTTTTTTAGAAATACACCATCTATGAAATTCCAACTTTAAGAAGATACAGCCTGGTGACAGACTGACGGACGGACAGCGAAGTCTCAGTAACAGGGTCCCGTTTTTATCCTTTGGGTACGGAACCCTAAAAAATTTTTTTTTTTTCAGGTTGTGAGCGGCGATGAGCCTCCGTCGTCACCTTTCGCCCCGCAGTCCCCGCGGACCGTGGCTCCCGTGCTCATCGGGGACACCAAGCGCTGGTAACACTCGAAGGTGCTTTACACGGGCAATGTCAGAAGCAATTTTTAGACTGGCAACATTTTGCAAAATAATTAAATATTAAAGTGCATGCTACTATAGCTACCTATCGTCGAATAGCCGAACTAAACAATCCTACAACACGCCAGCGAAGTTTCGAAGATCGGTTGCACAAATACAAATTCCAACTATTTCTTCGTGGACTGCGGTCCCCAGTCATAACATCTGCCTGGAGAGAGATCTCTCTATTGGTGACCCCGATATGGTGCACAATACCATAGTCGGGCTTGCAATTGAGACTGCGTCGTTCTTATGATGTAGGTCGGGAAAGGTTGCGTCAAATGTCCAAGTCGAGGGTCACCCATGTGGGAAAGTCTTCAATAGAGAGATCTCTCTCCAGGCAGATGCTATGCCTGGGGACTGAAGTCCATAGAGAGAAAATTGGAAGTTGTATTTATGCAACCGATCTTCGAAACTGCGATGTAGAACAATTTGATAGCTGGATAGAGCGTGGTACGGGACACCAAGGCGTATAAAAATTGAGGATTGGAAAATAACTTTGCCTGTTGGTTATTCCTGAACTGCACTAAATTGCTCGTGTATTGCCCTGTGTTTAAAAAAAAGTCCTATTTTGTTTGTATTTATGTGTATTTCGTGGAAAACATCACAACACTCTGTTTTTTTTAAGATTATAAATTCAACGGACAAATTTTGAATTTTTCTGTAGAATCCAAAAGCAAAACTGGAAATAATTGGTTTAACAACACTTATTACTATTTGTTATAATGCTTTCAATACAAAAGGTATCAGCATTTGCCGCGATGCCTCGTGATTATGTAAAAATGTGTTAAGTTTTTAGCAGTTAAAATTCGAATCTTAAAATAAACACAGTATAAGTTCGTAGCATCTCCCAGCTCAGATTTCTGATAGTCTTCCCCCACTCATCCTAATTCCAGCCCTCGAACAAGAAAAAAACCGTCACCCGACTGTCCGCAGCTGCATTCATCGACATCTTCGGAAGACGACGCCTCGCTCAAGGCGCGGCCAAAAGCTGAAGGCCGAGCCGACAGGTTCTTCTACGAATCGCTGATGTGCCAGCCCAAAGGTCAAGAACCCAAATACAGGAGCCCCAGCCAAACAAGAACCAGGGCGGATTATTCTAGAAAATACCACGCAGAAGACAGCGAAGGCTCAGACGTCGTGTCCAAAACCATAGAGTCCTCAATGACAGAATCCGAAGACGTGTTGCTAGGCAAAAAAAATAGGAACAAACGTGGGAAATTCCCCTTCGCCCAGGTGGTAAATTTTATGGGAAAAAACGCGAAGAGAAATTGATGCTGTGCATGGATGGCAAGTTTTATTTCGATTGGTGATTTTTTGTTTTGTCGGTTTCGAGTGGTGTTCAAGTGCTGTTAGTGTTATGAGACAGTTTAAGTTTTTGTAAATGTATCGTTTATTAGTCTTTATTCATTTTTACAATTCTTTTGTACACGTTACATGGTAAATATAAAAATTAAATTACATTGCAGACTTATCCCTTCGCTATCTCCTCCAGTAAGTTAAAATATTTCTTATTTACAATAAATTACATAAACTCTAGTGAAATGCATGGTCCCCCTGCATTTGATTATATCTTACAATAGTATGACACAAACTGACCGAACTGTCTGTGAATAAAATTTATAAAAATGCGTTAAAAAAATCAAATTCAACACTTTTAACCCTGTGTCATTAAGTTACAGCCGATTAAAAGCAGGATACAAATAAAAATAGAATTGTAGCGACAGCTACATACAGCTAAGTCAGCGTTTCATGTAAGCCACGCGTATACCGGCCAACGCGCATTAGTCCGCACAGAGCGTTAGCCTATACAGCACCGGCCGGCTACCGGTAGGGAACGAAAGAGGCGTGCTGTATAGGCTAACGCTCTGTGCGGACTAATGCGCGTTGGCCGGTATACGCGTGGCTTACATGAAACGCTGACTTAGCTGTATGTAGCTGTCGCTACAGAATCAAAAATATTCATAATAAATGTTGCCGTATTAAAACATTTTGCGTATAAAATCTGACCATAATTGAAAAAGTGGCCCTAATGTATGAAAATTATGTGAAAATAGATGATTTTACATAGCAGACTAGGCCAAACTTTTTGCCGCTCAGTATTTTACGCCCACAATCAGTACGCAATAGATTAACACGGGAAAACAGACAAACTGACGAATCATTTCTACAAAAATATTTGTATCATGCAACTCTCAAGCTTGTTTCATAGCCCAGATACTTTTAACTACTTATAGACACAATAATATGACTATAATTCTTTCAGTTCGTAAAGCAGACTGAAATAGATACAAAAAACGTACAAAGCATTTTTTCCACTGCTAAAAGAAATTAAATTCTTGTACTCTCTTCACATTTCTAGTCATTCCCGGAGAAATTACTACAGGACTCTTTTTCGCCCGAAATTTTATTTTTCCCCTGGTAACCCCAGATTGTATAGGTATAGAGTACCTTGCAATGCAACACCATTCCACTATTGCATGGCGTATAAATCCGTTCGGTTACCACTTAATCTTTCCTACTAATGTTCTTATTAAAATAACATCTTATTTCTTTATAAAATCACAAATAACGTCCGCATGTTCTTCGCTAACTCCGATTTGTACTAGTTGCGGTTTCGACACTAAAAATAGCGACTCTCCGTCAATTTCGTGTTCTGACAACACTGAGATCGTCTCCGCCCACTCGTACTTTGACAGGTGTGTTGCCAGCTCATCGACCTGCAGACAATGTTGCCAGGTGAAAAATAAGCTAAAAACTGTGAGGGTAAAAATAGTGCTTTTTAATTTAAACTTACCGTCCAAGATTTAACTGTCGCCGGTTTCAGGTTCGCAAATGGATGATCTGCAATTTGGAAATTAAGACGTTAGGGATAGAGTTGAGAGTGAGTGCGTTCCACTTAACGCCCGCAACACCATCGACCACGACCGCAGAAATTGCCGTTCCACTAATGTAAAAACGCCGCGGGCGTTGTGGGCGAACGTTATTGGTGGAACGCAGAACTTGAGCGCTTTGTGCTCGCAATATGGCAGCATGGTGAAAACGTTTAAAATGGAGAGTAAAATTTTATTTTACCATTTTCACTAGACGAATGTGACTCGGAAGAGGAACGTACCCAGTGAAAAACATTCATGTGTTCATGTGAATCAAAACCACAATCTATCATTTTACTACAAAAAAAAAACCATTTTGTTCCTTCTGTGGCGGTCACGGAATGGAATCACACGAAACGCTATATAGACAAAAGCATAACTATTTCACGGTTCGTGGCCACTTCTAGCATATTTATTAGGTTTTAAGTTGGTATGTATAATAATGACAGGTTGCTAGCCTGTCGCTTAAAATATACCGCAACTTATTTCCTTAGTCACGTCTTACGACATCCACGAAAAAAATGGAGAGGTGATATTCTAAACTCGACACCACATGGTAAAAAAATATGTTTTTGAAAAAGTACATTTACTGGACACGAGCTGATTTGAAACAATCTTTGAATGCAGATTTATTTAGATACAAAAAAAAATTTGATTCTAGAGGTCTTTACCCTACCTTCATGTTTCTCCTGGCTGGTATCTTCTGTGACTTGATCATCTTCTGCCAACTTCAAATCGGAAATGCTCAGTATCTTGCTGTTGTCCTTAATAACTTTGCCATCTTCTGTTCTGTGCTTGTATGCTTCTTCTTTCTTTTGTTCTGTCCCTAGTTCCGTGTTTGAATATATTGTCTTCTCTTTCAATGGTTTTCGTATCTAAAATAAAGAGATTATAACTAAGTAAGATGTAAGAAAAGACTGATAGAGAGATCTCTCTCCAGGCAGATGTTATGCCCGGGGACCGAAGTCCGCAGAAAAATTAGAAGTTACAATCAATCATCGAAACTTCGATAGCGCGAAGTAGTGCACTTTGACAGTTGAAGGCGTTTGTGGAAGAAGTTCTACAATTGGATGATAGGTGGCGCTAGGATCGCTACAAATGCACCTTTAAAAGTAATTTGGTGCTCTTTAGTTAAGTTAAATTTACTTGATCTAACTTGTTTGAACTATGAAACGTAATGGTGTATGATATTCAACTTTTTTCAAGTTGTGTCACATCAATGCAGGTTGTTTTCATTCTAAAAACAGTTTCAAAAATACTTACAGGAAAGGCGGTATTTGATTCCTGGATGACGTATCCATCTAATACATGCGTCAGGATATAACTATCGGTGTCTTCTTTCCTTACACTGCCGTCCGCTATTTGTATCTCGTTCCCTTTGAAGTCGCTTATAGCGGTTACTGTGAATTTCTTACTCATCTCCTTCACTTCTTTGACTTCAGTTTTCACAGGTGACTTCTCTTTGACTTCTACTTTAGATTCTGTTTTGTTTTCGAGTTTACTAGCTTTAGGCACTTCTTTAATTTTGTCTAATGGTTTGTTAAATACTTCCTTTCTTACACTTTCACTTGGTATAGATTTAGGCTCATTTATTTTCACATCGTTTTCGTTTACTTTCGTTTTAATAACTTCTTTGGCGCTAGGAGTATTCGTTTCACTCGTCACATCTTTAAATTTATCAATAACATTTTTGGGCACTTCATTAACAGTCTCAGGTACACTGTTTTCTTTAACTACAGCTTTATGAGCCACATTCTCAATTTTATGTATATTAATAATAACATCAGGTTGTATCACTTGTGTTTCAGTTCGTATCAAACCTCTAGCTTGTGTAAAAACGGTGTTCCTAACTAACTTATCATCAGTTTGCATGCTAACGTTATCTTTACCCACATTTGAAGGTATTGCTGTTATTTCCATACCTTTGGGTATATCTATTTGTGGTTTAGCTTTCACTATATTAGCTTGAGTGCCTGTCGATGCCATTTCAACAGGTTTCACTAGTTTGATATCTCTAGGATTATTCATAGTATTAACACCCAGATCGGTATGTGCAGCGTTCACTTGGCTAACTATATTATGTGTAGTAACAGTCTGATTGTTGAAATTCGCGACACCAGTATTGGGTATCTTTTTGACGGTTTCATCGGGCGATTCACTCTTTCTTTTTCTGCTTATTTCGGTTACTGGTTGGTTCTGAGGTCTAGGCATTAGGTTGACACTCTGCATTGGCAAATACTGGTTTTGTGCCATTGGAACTACACTCATAGGCCTCGGTTGTATGGGTCTATAGTACGTCTGATTGTAGTGCCTCGTTTGATTCTGAACTATTTGATTACCAGTCTTATTTGGCAAAGGAACTTTTTTGGCCAACGTGTTTGGCTGAAGATTTACTAGATTCATGTTGACTTGTGGTCTGGTTGCTATTGGCCGCACATCGCCAACGTTTGGGCCAAACTTGGCTTGCATGGGCGAGACTGTCACTTGAGGCTGTCTCATATTCTGTCGCACTCCTTGCAAATCTACAACCTTCTGCATGTTAACTAAGTTCTGATTCATTTGCGCTTGTCGCTCCTGTACTGGTTGGTTGACATTAACATTCTGATTAGGCATAGGTAAGTTAGTTTGAACTACATTGCGTGCGTATCTTTCATTACCAACATTGGCGCCAACATTCTGCGGCCTTACATTTTGAATCACATTGGGCACTTGCATCACATTTTGCTGTACATTCATATTAACATTCTGTGTGACTGTTTGGGCAATGTTTTGTCCAATGTTTGGAGCAACATTTGGAGGTACCCCCATTATGTTCTGGCCTAGGACGTTCGGCATTTGTCTGAGTTGGTCCATCTGGGTGACCATTTGCGGGTAATAGTTGGGTAGGTAGAGTTGGTTCTGGTCTATTGTCTGAGGCATTTGCACCATATTGCTGGGCAGCTGCTGCATGTAGACCACTTGGTTCTGGGCCCGGTTTTGGATCCATGGTGGAGGATTCTGGGGGTTGATGAAGAGGGTTTGGTTGGGCTGGATCTGTTCACCTGGAATTTAAGGAAAGGGGTCCATTTATACGTTGAAAATTTAGCTTTTATGCTAGTGTCAACACAGAGAAGATTACGTAATTTTGTCAGTAGTACGCATAGCAACAACTGTGTTGATTGTAAGTTACAGTTGTCAATCGGCTGCATAAATACAACTTCCAACTTCCTCTCTGTGGACTTCGGTCCCCGGGCATAACATCTGCCTGGAGAGATATCTCCATTGGAGTTTTCCACTCTGAGGAGACTGTTGAGGGTCGAAGGTTACCTGGCTGGACGAGGATCTGAGTCTCGTAGACCAGGCGCACGGGGCAGAGCATCACCTGCTGCGACTGCTGGCTGCTGCAAGAGAGAAGCAGACAGGTTAGAAAGTTAGAATGCAATTACACGAACTAACCAGTGATAACCATACAAAGGCTCGAGTCTCTTAACTCAAAATAAATTAAGTTTCATACCTTCTAACACTATTTCGAATAAATTTACGTTAGAAATCAGTTAAAAATAAACGGCCAAGTGCGAGTTGGACTCGCGCTCGAAGGGTTCCATACCAAAAACTGCAAATAATCTAGTTTTTTGTACGGGAGTCTCTTAAATACTTAATAATTTACTTTTAAAGTATCCGTTATTTATATCGACCCGAAAAAACATGATTGTTTTATGGGAGGCCCCCGTAAATAATTAATTTATTTTGATTTTAGTAGTATATTGATAATCATCTGTGAAATTTTCAACTGTCTATCACCGTTCTTGAGTTGAGATAAAGTACAGCCTGATGACAGACGGACGGACAGCGAAGTCTGAGTAATGTTCCCGTTTTTAAAAAAAGATTATGTAGATATTATAAGTAAATACAATAGCAACCGCAACGTGCATTATCTCTTACAGCCAACCTTTAAGAGACAGAGACAGAATATGCCTAGGTCTAGGTAATGCCATAAATTAAGTACGTAAAACATTAAAAGGGACTCACTTCATCTGTTCTGGTTGACATATTTGTTGCTGCATCTGAAATAAAATAAAAGAAAACATCAAAAAACTACACATCTGTTTAAAAGTTAAAAATTGAGACCTTAGAAAAAAATTATCCAAATTTCAGTTTAGACTAACGCTAAACACTTTTGATACTTTGGGGCCATAGACGACAGACCAATGTTGGCCACCCAGGCCCCCAAAAAGTTAGTGCTTTGTCACTTACTAACGTCACCGTCACTGTCACAGTAACTGCCGATGACAGATCGCCTCGATGGTTTGGCGGAATCGTCTCCGAACAACCAAAATGACATTAGTACACACTAGAGGTGAATCTGTCCTGTATGTTTGGGGCCATCACCATCAGTAAATTAAGTCACACAAATTTGGGAATTTGTGAGTTTCATAACGTATGCCTAAAGCCGTGGTAGCTCAGCGGTTCGACCTGTGGCCTCTCAAGCAGAGGGTCGTGGGTTCAAACCCCGGGCTCGCACCTCTGAATTTTCCGGAATTTATGTGCGAAATACAATTTGATATTTATCACGAGCTATTCGGTGAAGGAAAACATCGTGAGGAAACCTATACACAGCGACGAAGTAATTCAACGTTGTGTGTGAAGTTCCCGATCCGCACTGGGCCCGCGTGGGAACTATAGCCCAAGCCCTCTCATACTGAGAGGAGGCCTGTGCCCAGCAGTGGGACGTATATAAGCTGATGATGATGATGATGATGATAACGTATGCCTACAACGTCCGCAGCGTATTCACGTTAGTGGACCGGCAATTTCTGCGGTCGTGGCCGATGGCGTTGCGGGCGTTAAGTGGAACGTACCCTTTATGGATGGCCCAAGGAATTTTTATACTACGTTTCTGGAACTTTACTCTCGCCAATATCGCGTGCAGAAAGAGATGCACAAAAACTTCTTGCATCCTTTTCTGACTAAAGGTGACCATAAATGGACGAAATGCAGTTGACCCTCTCATACAACTCGCGCAGATGTTGACTTGTTTATCTTAAGGCCCCTCTACACAGTGGCCAGTGATGGGCCACGCTTTGCAATGCACAACTGTAGGCCACGATTACATGGCGTTCATACAGTGGCGCATGGCTCATTGCTACCTAGCAATCCACTTGCGATGGACGTGGAAGTAATCAAGGCGGCGGGTATTAATATTATGTTTACAAGTATTACAGCAATATGTACCGCCACCAAGTTATAAATACTCACATTTGGGACACAAATACTCAGATAATCGTAAGTATTTGTGTCCCAAATTGCGGTATCTCATTGACATAAATCACTAAACTTGAAAGTTCCTTCATTGCTCCACCATACTCACATTTCAAGCGATCAAAAATTCTGATTTTAGCATGCAACAAAGAAAATGCACTAGTGCAGTGGAACAATGGCCAATTGTGTGGACACCACAGGCCAGGCCACGATTCCTTTGAAAAGTGCCCGAAAAACCGAAAATCCGATTGCGTGCCACGATTGGCAATTGTCGGCCACTATACACCATTACCTCCTGTACACAATGGCGATGGCTTGAAGTGGGCCATCGCTGGCCACTGTGTAGAGGCGACTTTACATAATATAATTCGACGTTTATTATAATAAAACGGATGTAAAGGATAAAATTCCCAAGGTTATATATTGGAATTCATGGATAGCAAAAGTTATTATGTACCTTACTTTTGTTAAGGTATGTAATAATAATAACCTAATCGCTTCTTTTCTGAATTTATTTATTACTAGCTTTCCGCCCGCGGCTTCGCCCGCGTGGAACTCGGTTATATTGCGGTATAAAGCACAACTATAAGAAAACTTCACGTTTCAAAGACACACAGCGCCATCGATCTATCATCTGTCGATCGATCATTGATCGATATCGATCTATCATCGATTGATATCGATCTATCAAGCAAACTATATTTATTTTTGTTTTCCCTCGGGAACATCAATTTTTTCCGGGAATAAAAAGTACCCTATTATTTAATCCGGACTTCTATCTTTATGTCTGCAAAATTTCAAAGCAATCGGTTCAGCAAACTCACTTTCTGACTTATAATTTATAATATTAGTAAGGATTTTGTTTTGACATAAAATAAGTCTAACCTTGACGTATCAAGTTGCATAGGATGACTACTTCAAAGTTTCTAATATGAGCGAAATACCACTCGCTGATTAATCACGAAATCTCAGAAAGTATCTCCTATTGGTGAAAAACTTAAGTAAGTCACCTTCTTGTATGTGTTGTACTTCACCATTTCATTTGTATATGTTTAAGTTTTTTGTTCGTGTCCTTTCCTTTTGTATTAAGTATAAAGTGTTTACTTACTTACCTACTATACTTAGTATTGTGTGCGAATAGACATTAGAATTTTCTAATAAATAATAAAATTCTAATATATCGTATGGTTTGCAAACTCATTATTTGCTTATCGTTTAAGTTTGATTATTTTTATTCCTGTCCAAGTATTGTCTTCGTAATTTTTGCGTCGTTCATTGCAAACTGTACCAGCTACATACAACAGGTGACTTAAGTGTTTTCACCATACTAGCTTGAAATTTGGTAAGTAGCTTCCTTATATACAGGGTGGAAAGTTTCAATGGGCCCTGGAGGGGAACTACTCTAAATCTTTTAGTTAGCTCATTTTGCTGAAAGGAAACATTCCTTCATTTTTAGAAATAAACAAAACTGCATTAAAAGATTTTTAAAATTTTGCTTGTCTCAACCGGGAATCGAACCAACTAAAAATAAAAATAAATAAATTCGCTGGTTTATTACACAAATCGGCAGGACTAATGTTTAGGGTAAAAGTTTTTTTTTTTTTTTTAATTTTTAGTTGGTTCGATTTCCGGTTGAGACAAGCAATATTTTAAAAATCTTTTAATGCAGTTTTGTTTCTTTTTAAAAATAAAGGAATGTTTCCTTTCAGTAAAATTAGCTAACTAAAGGATTTAGAGTAGTTTCCCTCCAGGGCCCATTGAAACTTTCCACCCTGTATAGGGTGTAGTCTACACTGTAGACATTCTCTAAGAACAAGTTTTACAAATCTCCACCCCTAAGAATAAATGTGTGAAATGGGAAAACAAGATGAAGAGTTCCAGACAGACGGAGTCGCGGGCAACTAGTAAAAAACTGTTAAGTAAAAACTGTTTATTGTACAAACAAATGAATAACAGATAAGCCACAAATAAAAATTTCAGAGTACAAAGGCGGACTTACCCCAGAAAGGGATCTCTGCCCGCCAACCTTTGAGTAGTAGAGAGGAGCAGTAATACAGGTAACGACAAATACGAAAATTTAATTATTTATGAATTGTTTTTATTGTTATACACATAAAATACAACTACAAAATAATAAATGGTAAAATATAGATGTAGCCGCACATATGAATAAACGCATGCCGTACATGCACCGTACACGTATACAAAAAAAAACTCACATAAACTTAAACATTTAATCAGAAGTGATTCACATCCTCTTCAAGTTATCCTTGAAAGTGCTCAAGGATTGCCAAACTGAACTGAACTAAACTTCATTCACGGAAACACGTTAATATAGCGCTCTCTCTGTCACGTAATCCCATACAAATGACAAAGACAAAAAGTCTACGACATTTGACAATCTCGAAAAACGTGTTCACACCTGGCTACTTTAATAGAAGTGATTTTAATTTCTATTTGGAATTGGAAGTAAAAATTTTAGGCTTTTTCAAGTTTTCATCATCATCATTATCAGCCGACAGACGTCCACTGCTGGACATAGGCCTCCCCCAAGCATCTCCACAATGACCGGTCCCGCGCTGCCCACATCCAGCGGCTTCCCGCGACTTGCACCAAGTCATCGGTCCACCTTGCGGGGCCTACCCATGCTGCGCCGGCCGGTACGTGGACGCCACTCTAGAACCTTTCCGCCCCAACGGCCGTCATTTCTACGAGCTATGTGCCCTGCCCACTGCCACTTAAGTTTGGCGATTCTTCGAGCGATATCGGTGACTTTGGTTCTTCTGCGGATCTCATTCCTGATTCGATCTCGCAGAGAAACGCCGAGCATCGCTCTCTCCATCGCCCTCTCTGTGACTTTGAGCTTTCTTTTTTCAAGTTTACAATTTTATATTCGTCATAATAAATAGCAAAAATGATACTGCATTTTTTGTTTTCCCCATTAACTTATTTAAGTGAATGAACCATAGTTATGATTATGGCTTACTATGTTATAGATTACAAAAGCCACACATTTAGGTATGCTGTTACTGATACTAATGCTAACATAAAGCATAGACATAAAATAATACAGTTTTTAGAAAATACGTACATTTATTAAATGATACATTTTTGTCACTTACAAACACAAACAAAATATTCATCATTGAACACCACAAATCAATAAAATTATATTACAAAATAAACTAGTTCACAAAATAAACACGTCCACTTAACTTAAAATCTAATTCAGTATTTTTAGGGTTCCGTACCCAAAGGGTAAAAACGGGACCCTATTACTGAGACTTCGCTGTCTGTCTGTCCGTCCGTCCGTCCGTCCGTCCGTCCGTCTGTCTGTCACCAGGCTGTATCTCACGAACCGTGAGAGCTAGAGAGTTGAAATTTTCACAGATGATGTATTTCTGTTGCCGCTATAACAACAAATACTAAAATTAAAATAATTATAATAATTAAGGGGGGCTCCCATACAGAAAACGTGTTTTTTTTTGCTATTTTGGATCTATTTAAATAACTGTAACAGGTAAATACTTGAAATGCTCACAGAATATATTATTAAATATTTACTTTAAAAGGAAATAATTAAAATAAAATAAAATTAGTATTTAAGGGGGGCTCCCATACAAAAAACATATTTTTTTGCATTTTTTTTTTGCTGTTTTGGGTCTATTTAAATAATTGTAACAGCTAAATACTTGAAATGCTCACAGAATGTTTAATTAAATATCTAATTTAAAAATAAATAATTGAATAAAAATCAAATTAGTATTTAAGGGGGGCTCCCATACAAAAATTCTGATTTTTTGCAGTTTTTGGTACGGAACCCTACGTGCGCGAGTCCGACTCGCACTTGGCCGGTTTATTTTAAAGATTTTGATATAAAATAAAGTACATGACAAAAATAGAAAAATACAGGTAAAATAATGATAAATCTAGACTCCATCCAAGCCAATTAACAAAAGAAGTGTGTTCTACATAGCTGTCGGTTATCATTTTAAACGCTAAGGCCCTGCGCAGACGACAGACTATCTGCGACAGATTTTTTAGTCTGTGAAAATAGAACCTATAGAATAATGTGCAATAACGCACACGAAGCGCAAAAAGTCCGCCGCACAAAGCATACAATCCACGCTGACTTTTTGTGCGCCACAGACTCGACGGCACAAAGTCTGTCTGCGCCAAAAGGTTTCTCACCACCCATCCGGCACCCGACCCTCACTGCCTCATCGTTCGGCGTCCACTAGTTCTTGACAGGTGGTCCACGGGTGGACCTCGCATGGTCAACGAGTGGACCTCGCGTCGTCAACGAGTGAACCTCGCGTGGTCAACGGGTGGACCTTGGGTGGTCAACGAGTGGACCTCTCGTCGTCAACGAGTGGACCTCGCGTGGTCAACGGGTGGACCTCGCGTGGTCAACGAGTGGACCTCGCGTGGTCAACGAGTGGACCTCGCGTGGTCAACGAGTGGACCTCGCGTGGTCAACGGGTGGACCTCGCGTGGTCAACGAGTGGACCTCGCGTGGTCAATGGGTGGACCTCGGGTAGTCAACGAGTGGACCTCGCGTGGTCAACGAGTGGACCTTGTGTCGTCAACGAGTGGACCTCGCGTGGTCAATGGGTGGACCTCGGGTAGTCAACGAGTGGACCTCGCGTGGTCAACGAGTGGACCTTGTGTCGTCAACGACAACGAGTGGACCTCGCGTCAACAGCGAGCTATCATCGCGCGGTTCACTCGCGGGCGATGCGATCCGTTGGCGCTACGCTGGCGTTCATGTAGTTCAAGAATACTAACCGCACCAGGCGCGGCGGTGCTGAGTGGGTGCCGGGTGGCTCCAATGAGCTTTAAATCTCATAATCTTGTGGGACTTCTTTGCGTTTAATAATTGTTCATGCATGTTTCCAAAATTATTTTTTAGAACCGACTCAACTTCTTCATAATTGTTGCACTTTTGCTTCAATAAATTTAAGAGGGATGTTAAATGATTAATTTTTAAAACTCGTTGCTTAATTTGAAGTTTCATTTTACGTACTTCACATTCTAATCCTTCTTCCGTTGGTGTTGTGGTTAAAGGAACTGTTTGTGTGCTTTTATCTAATTCTATTTCTTCACTTGGAAGCTCTTGAGATGTTTCAGGTTCAACATCTTCAGATTCAGCTAGTGGTACGACATTTACTTCACATTGAAATTTGTTGTCCAGGGGGATCTGAAATCAAAAAATGTTTGATGTTCATACAAGTTATTCAAGGTATCTTGCCTTTTTGCCACATTTTTTTGGATCAAATTTAATTTGCCAACCAATGTTTCAAAGAATATTCATTTTGACAAGTATTTATTAGAAAATTTTTGTATGCCAACCTCTCATTTGGCCGATTTTATTGTAAAGAAGAATCATTTTTAAATTAAACTTTTGAACGAAAAACTGTTGAGGAAAAATGTTTCGTCAGTTAATAACTTTCTTCTTCTTATATTAGGAAACTTTTTTACTTTAACAAGGAAGGAAATAAAATATAGGTACGACGACGAGCGAAGCAAGCGTGCCGTAGCAGCGGCTGGCAAAGTGACAGAACCAAGTTTTTTATAATTTTACAAATTATCGGTACCCACAATATGTCCACAACTAGTAGCGCCAGCCAATAGTATATGGGCATTTTAACCTTCTATGTTACTACTACATATCTTAATTTAAACATTTGCGAAATGTACATTATTCCAAGTGAAACATTTGGCTAAATTATGACTGGTTATGACATACTTTCATACTGATACATTTATACTTGAAGCATTTAAAACGTCCTGAATTTAGAACTAATAATTAACCCGGTCTCATAGATTTATCACTATTATTAAACTAAGTAGGTACTGCCGCTTTTTTGTACCAAACTCTACTCATTAAATTCACAACTCGGTAGACTAAAGTATAGTCAATAATGTCCGGCTCTATTGGGTGATAGAAGCATATAAGAATACATAAAGCAAGAGCCGAGCAATGAAATATGAATTACCTCTGTTAAAATTGATGGAACTGCGTCAGGCTTCAATCTTTTACGCAAAATGGTTGAATAATCATCGGGTTTGAAATGCAAGCTACATATCACAGAGTGGTTTTTCAACTTTCCAGGAACAGTCGTAAACCATTTTCGACGTGTTTCCGTATCCGATGGCAAGCTGAAAAACAAAGACGGCGTTTATAATGTCTCGAAAGAATTGAACAAAACACCAATTTTTTTACTAAAAACTTATAAATGATCGGAATAGGATTTATCTGAGGTTTTATAACTCATTTACTCACTTATGAGAGTCACCTATTACGTGACTCGATCAATAAGACCAAGCTAAATTATTATGATTTTATGATCATTGGGTACTACGACTTACCTATGGAAGATTATTCCACAACCAGGGTAGCTTTCCTTATTACACCAACTCACAGCACAATAATTAACCATTTTTAAACAAAAATTTGCGATGTAATTGACAACTTTAATTTATATCGCCTAGATTACCTAGATAACTACTGCCTACTGCAGCTGCACTGCAGCGCAGCGCAGCGGATCGGATCGATCGAATATCACAACAAAAGACACCTGACAAAGACAGCCAGAGCCAGACAGCCACCGTTTGTTTTTGTTTACATTTCAAGTGTTGCCGTTCTTAATAAATTATATCTACTATTCAAACGTTTTCATTCCTAATTTTCACGTTACGCATCACAATTAATATAAATTTCAATCACCTATAATACCTTGAGTACTTGTAATTATATTTGGTTTAAAATACAACTTCTACAAATTAAAGTAAATAAAAGAATGAAGTCTTCACCGCTACCTTTCTACAAAATGTGTTGCAGTTGGCAATTGTGTGACAAGGACACACTCTAGGGGTTTAGGTACTTAACTAAATGTAAACAAACTCAGTGTTGCCACCTGCTGGGTTTAAAAGTCGCTAAACATTTTTCGAAATATTGCTAGATTGTAGAAAATGTCTTCCAAAAATCGCTAAATGTATGGAATACTACCTATATTAACTGAAAAAAAAATCACTAAAATGTATGAAACGCCTGAAAAAAAAAGTCGCTAACATAGTCCCAAAGTCACTAGATTTAGCGACAAAGTCACTAAGGTGGCAACACTGAACAAACTTCAGTTGTCAGATTTGACAAGTTGACGGGTAGTAATAAAATAATTTTATCGGATGCTCAAATACTTTAGCAATCTATTGGTGCCTAAGTTTACGTATAGGTACCAGAAACAATCTAATCCCGATTAAAGCAATATTAACGTCCATCAGATCAATAAATTATTCGGTAAGATTTCTTTGCTAAACTATGTAGTGTAAAAAAACCCTTATTAACCTGTCAATTTTGTTTTCATTCAATTAATGTACCTCGCCGGAGTTATAGATAAGCGTGTCACAGACTAAGCAGATACGATAATATTTTATCTGCGTATAAATGCCAATTTTCCATATGTCGGTGCCAACAGATACTTGACGGTAAAGGGAGCGATATTGACAGATATCCGTTCAGATATAGATATCTTATCGGATTAAGCGTGTCACACATTAAAAATACGTTAAGATATCTGTTACTGAACAGATATCTGTCAATATCGTTCCTTTATACAATTCAATGAGCTAACACACAGATAACGGCAACAGAAATACGTACGTAACTTGTGTAAAATTTCAAAAGTCACGAGTTTTGATATGGCAGCCTGGTGATAGGCAGACGGACAGACAGTAATAGGGTCCCGGTTTTTACCCTTTGGGTATGGAACCCTAAAAAGTTCTTCCCGAAACAAAAAACACATCCAAAACAAAAGAGCAACGGTGCCACAGAGAATTCACACATGTAACCTATACACTTTACTGTCGTTCTGGAAATCCGTATCCGTATCCGCGGACGTCCGAAATGAAATTGAAATAGAAATTGAAGTGACATGATATGATCTTATAAAATACGGATAACTCACGTTATAAATCGAGTTTAGCTCGACATGTTTCGATGATAACGTTTGATTTATAACGTGATTTATCCGTATTTTATAAGATGAGTGAGTCTCACGGGAGTTAAATGTGACATGATATGATTTGCAAACCTAAAACTTTGCTAGAAGTGGCTGCAAAACGTGATATAATCATAATCATGGTTTTGTCTGTGTCACGTTTTGTGTGCTCTGCCTACCCCATTTGGAAACACAGGCGTGACTGTATGTGTGTACCTATGTATGAAATGAAATGACATGTTTTAAACACGGTATACCTAAAAGGAAATAGAAAAATCTGTATCCGTATCCGTTTTCGATACTTTTAATGCGAATCTTTGATTTGATTAGGTAGAATTAAAATCGAAAAAAAAAAACTTTTTTTACCGTTTTCAGAGACATCCTCGACCGTGGTAGTTCATGGGTTCTCTTCTTAGCGGCGTGTCTTTCAAAAATAAACCGTATTCTTTTGGATGTTTTCTTTGTAAATGATTTTTTAGGCAAGTGGCGCCTTTACCCTTGCGGGAATATTTCCCGTCACAAATTTTGCATTTGGCAGATATATCATTTACTAAAGCAGAACATTTCCAAATTACACTAGAAAACTTCTTATAACACATAATTTTACACTATTTTAAAAAATAACAAAAAAAACTACCCGCGTAATGAATGTCGAAATTCACTTGACGTTGCGGCAAGCTGACATCAACTAAGTAGATATTTAATTAGTAGTGACAAAAAAACAATGAGATGAGATTAAAATGTAATTTAGGTACTTAATACTAGTTCCTAAAAAGTATATTAATGTAACAAATTATTGCTAATTTTATCAAATCGCGTATTAAACAAGTATTTGTTAGTATTTTACTGATTTTAGTATTACTTAATTTTAATTACAAGGCGACCCCTAGCGCCACCTATCGTCCCGTAGTAGAACTTCTTCCACAAGCGTCATCAACTGTCAAAGTGGTCTACATCGCGCCAACAAAGTTTCGATGGTCGGTTGCATAAATACGACTTCCAACTTTCTCTCTGAGGACTTCGGTCCCCGGGCATAACAAAAGACTGGAGAGAAATCGTTTCTCTCTGGAGAGCACATGGCAATTTTAGCTGTATTAAAATTTTGTATGCCATGTTGTGGCGGAACAACGTAGGTATGATTTTTTTAGTCCTGATGAGTCAACTATAACTGTTATGTATGTTTTACCAAAAATAAACGATAGGATACAACCGTGTGGTGCCGGGTTAGAGTAGTACCTCCCCCTTTCTTCCCGTGGGTGTCGTAAGAGTCGACTCTGGGAAAGGGTTAGTGTATTGTGGGCGATGGGCTTGCAACCTGTCACCGCAATATCACGTTTAACCATCTGGTTACCCTGAATTTGCTAGACGTGGCACTGGATTTTTAAATCCATGTGCTCTGCCTACCCCTCATGGGAATACAGGCGTGAGAATATGTATGTATGTATGTATGTATGTAGGATACTATCGCTTTAATGTCGCGGGTGCCGACACCGATCTAATAAAAAAATAAACATCCGTATCCTGTGTGGTGTCGGGAAGCAAAACCTCTCCAAAGCAGAACCTCTCCATTTTCTCCGTAAATGTCGTAAGAGACGACCAAGGGAATAGGTTTATGTTTATTTGAAGTGACAGGCTGTCCTATTAACCATACCTATGTCAGACCTCTCGCCATTATACCTCTTTCATTTGTTTTCAAACCAAAAATTATGCTAGAAGTGGCTGCAAAGCGTGAAATAATCATAATTATTGTTTTGTCTATGTCACGTTCACGTTTCGTGTGCTCTGCCTACCCCATTTGGAAACACAGACGTGATTGTATGTATGTAGGCATCCGTATCTGCGGATCTAAATATCCGTAATCAGATCCGTATCCGCGGATATACATTTTTTACACATCACTAAATACACATTATCGACATCAAAATCAAACACCATTTTAGGGTTCCGACCAAAGAGTGAAAATGGGAAAACGGGACCCTATTACTGAGACTTCGCTGTCGGTCCGTCCGTCTGACACCAGGCAGTATCTCAAGAACGGTGACAGCCAGTGGCGTAGCTAGGGGGGGG
>BHDV01063672.1:95268-136165 GCA_005406045.1 Adoxophyes honmai
CGTAGTTGAAAAATTTGTAAAAAAAAAAAAAAGACTTTACGGGGATGGGAACCACTTTAGGTACCTATACGAATTTAATGACGCAAGTAATGTAGTTTTTTCTTCAAATGTTACCCCTTTCGTTTGTTTTACGGGGAATCCCTCGACAGTATTGTAGATACGTACGGTCGGTCAAGAACCTTTGACAAAAAAATCCGTGAGATTAAATTATCACTGAGGTTGACATTTGACATGACACATGACGCGCCGTCACTGTCATAATATTATAGCAAGGGGAAATCGACCTAGTTGTTTCATAAAGTTCAAATTCAAAATTAACATACATAGATCTTATGGCGGTAGACGAATTTCTTGGTCGACTGTACCTACATACATTAGTTTCTTCATACATGCTCGTCGATTTCGGGTACTTTTGACCTGACCTGTACCTACGACGTTTTTATTTTGTTTTCGTTGTTAGTTTGCACGTATTGCTGTAAATTGCTACTTTGCGCAACATAACTTTTAGCTAAAAATCACAGAACTATATCATACAGTTTATTGGTAAAAATGGTCACGGGTGTTATGTAACGTTCAGTTCAGAGGGTGTAAAAAACGTTACGGTGTGTTACAGGGTGGGAAGAAGTTTCGAAAATCTTCAAATATTACGTTACATGATATACTTAAACGCTTCCTTTGTTGTTATAGCGGCTATCATCATCAGCCTATATACGTCCCACTGCAGGGCACAGGCCTCCTCTCAGTATGAGAGGGCTTGGGCGATAGTTCCCACGCGGGCCCAGTGCGGATTGGGAACTTCACACACAACATTGAATTGCTTCGTCGCTGTGTGCAGGTTTCCTCACGATGTTTTCCTTCACCGAATAGCTTGTGATAAATATCAAATTCGATATCGAACATAAATTCCGAAAAATTCAGAGGTGCGAGCCCGGGGTTTGAACCCACGACCCTCGGCTTGAGAGGCCACAGGTCGAACCGCTGGGCTACCACGGCTTATTATAGCGGCTATAGAAATACACAATCTGTGAAAATTGCAACAGTCTAGCTAGCAGGGTTCTTGAGATAGGTACAGCCTGATGACAGACGGACGGACAGGGAAGCGTCTCAGTCATAGGGACCCGTTTTCACCCTTTGGGTAGGTACGGAACCTTAAAAAATAGAAAAAAAGACTAGTATGCATTGAAGAATGGGAAAGTTAGGGGGTTGCCATTTTTTTATCTACTAAGGGGGTCGCATGAAAAAGTTTGAGGAACACTGATCTATAGAAAAGCAGGGGTAGCCCAACGGTTCGACCTGTGGCCACTCACGCAGAGGGTCGTGGGTTCGAAGTTCGAACCCCAGGCTCGCACCTCTGATTTTTCGGAATTTGTGTGCGAAATCGATTTTTATTTACCTCGTCGACAAAGGAAAACATGAGGAGACCTGCACACAGCGCTCAAGTAATCCCATGTTGCATGTAAAGTTCACAATTCTTTTTACGTTCGAACAGCCCAAGCCCTTTCATACTGAGAGGAGCCCTGTGCCCAGCAGTGGGACGTATTTAGGCTGGATTATTATTATGAAAAATTTAAAAATATGACTTCCTGTGAATAACTTCTCCGCTATCCCTATTTTCAAATGAGGTAGGCAGAGGACACAAAACGATACATAGACAAACCATGACTATTTCACGTTGCGTGGCCACTACTAGTATATTTTTTAGGTTATGAGTTGGCATGTACAATAGTGACACATTGCTAGCCTGTCACCTAAAATGTACCTTAACCTATATCCTTAGTCGCGTTTTACGACATCCACGGAAGAAATGGAGAGTGTTATCCTTAACCCGAACACGGAAATCCCTATTTTATACACACATACGATCACACCTATGTTCCCGAACGGGGTAGGCAGAGCACACGAAATGTGACATAGACAAAACCAAGATTATGATATGACTAGTAATTGACCCTATTTTATATCATCGTATAATAAATTTAACTTACTATCAGGTTACCCTCTAGCCAGTGTATTAAAAAAACCCCTACCTGCTAATAAAGATGTGAAATCGTATTTTATCTCTTTCTCACTTACCTTATAAATCATTCAAACCCATACAAAAACAAAGAATCATTGAACCTTACCCTCTTACAAATAAGATTCAAAACAACTCTGGCAAATTAAGAGGAATGCCAGAACCAATTTTAGCACGACTCAAGGCAATTAGAGATTTAGGTGAATAGAGTTAAGGTTGATTTTGGTTTGCAGATGGGTTTTAATAATAATCCCGATGAATGCAGGGACGACGGACATTTTTAGTTTTTTTTTGCAAGTAGTGATGGGACAGTGGTGATGCCGATCGATAATGATATCGATGATTCGATAATTCATCGTTACAGTTTAATGAGCAATATCATGCCTCGTCCCTAATGGGGAAGGCAGAGCACACGAAACGTTATACAGACAAATCCATGACTATTTTACATTTCGTAGCCACTTTTAGTATGAATTTTAGGTTTATGGTTTAGAGTTGTAATAGTGACAGGTTGCTAACCTGTCGCCTAAAACGCACCTTAACCTATTTCCTTAGTCGCCTTTTAAGACATCCACTGAAGAAATCGAGAGATGCTTTTGGAAAGTTTTCTCGTCGAGATAGTTTTTCAGCAATAAGGCTGCTAGTTATCTCCTAACATTTTACGTTCCATAACTTCTTCTGGTGTTTTTAATAATATAAATCCTCAAGCCCGTATTCCCAAGAGGGGTAGGCAGAGCCCATAAATTTAAAAATCCAGTGCCACGTTTAGCAATTTCAGGGTAACCAGATGGTCAAACGTGATATTGCAGTGACAGGTTGCTAACCCATTACCCACAATACACTAACCCTTTCCCAGAGTTGCCTCTAACGACACCCACGGGAAGAAAGGGGAAGGTGCTATTCTAACCCGGCACCACACGGTTTTTATAGTTTAACAAAACATATTTTATTGTGAATTACGTTGTTAAAAGAATTTCTATAAGGGGGTATCGACCCACAGGTGGAAAAACACTGATCTACCTATTTTCTAGCATGTTTTAAGCTACTAAAAGGTTAATAGGCATTTATTTTCCAAGTGACAGACTCAACTACAGTGAAATATGACACACGTAAAAATAATGGCGTCATGTATTGTTTGTGAACGACGCTGCGTCATAAAAATGTCCCGTTCCCGTAACCGTAATTCATAGTTCTCCAATCCGTTATGCATTGCTCAAAGCAAAGCTTACACAGCACGCCTGTATTCCCAATGTAGGCAGAGCAGACGAAACGTTAGCGTGTCGTTCGAATCGATCGATCGTCAATTATTGACGACATCGTTCGACGGCAAACTGTACGTCTAGTGCGTTCAAAATGATCATGCAGTCGTTAACGAATTCGTTTGCGAGTTATCACGGAATTGTAAGGACCACGGCAGTTGTGCAAACGTTCCGCTGGCGGCGCTGTCACAGTTTCCATACAATTTAGCGATAACTCGCAAACGAAATCGTTATCGAATTCATCATCGTTTTCATTACACTAGACGCTCTGAATACACTAGACGCTTAGACCAATCGATTGAACTTCAATCGACGGCATCGTTCGATGGCAGACTGGATTCGTCGATGCCGTCACGTCATCCACTGCCAGTGATCAACGTCGACTGGTGCGATCGACCGCTATTCGATCGATTGGTTAGTCGAACGGTATACGTCGCTCAATTAGAGCTATTAGACCACAACGCACATTTTTGCATCGCATTTATATTAAATATATTGCATAACTTTATCACAAAAAAATATATTTATCAACTAACCATCGAATTCATATTCGGCACATCGACACCAATCGCAATTAAACAATAAGAATACCGATCAGCAAATTACCAGTGCGGTACGAAATATTGCTGACACAAAAATTCACCTTTAAAACGTTTAATTCCATTAATATTTTAGTGTTCAAATTTTTCGCGCTTCAACAGTTTGACCGATAGATACATAATAGTGACAAGTGAACTCTAAGCAGACAAAGTCATAGGTAGGCAGCTAGTACATCATACTTGGATTAATATTGTAAATAAATTTGATAAGTAATATTACGATAGCAAAATAAAAAGCAAATCGAAGACACTTATCGTGACCTAGTTATCAAACGTTTTACGTTTTTTTCTCAACTTGAGTCGTGGAACCTTGGCAAGAATTGAAAAAGGGTAGAATATAACTCTCCAGACATCAACACTGAACTGCTGATTGCCAACTGCTGTCATAGGTTTGAATAGCAGCTAGAACGCAGTTGTACTAACTGCAATTACAATGCAATTATACTGCCATGTGAACTGCAATGGCATAGTATATCTGTATTTGACAAAAAACAACATAATTTCTCACTCATTTAAGGATACAACACAGCAGCCATATCTTTCTACCAGGAATTACATAGAATTACTAAAACTACTTATTTAAATTTAATTTACCCCAACCGCATATTAACGAATACGAGCCAAAATATACTTACATCCAACAAAATTGTATACATTTCAATAAAACAATGGTATCGATATCGACAGTCGATATTCACGTCAATCGTAAAAGAACGTCACTAAACAAATATACAGCACCCTGGGGGCGCGCGACGAACTATAAATACAGCACTAGTGCGACAGAGAAGGCGATATACGGCTAACAGTGCGAGGGAGAGGGACGGACGCGGACGTCCAATCAAAAGAAGTCTTTATTGACAAGTGATAATTCACCATTACTGATATAACCACACAATATACGCCTGACTATCAAAAAGATTAATTAATGTCGTAAAATTCCAAGAAAACGAGCAATTAATGACAAAACAGATTAGTCACTACATTATTTTCCACCTCGGAGTAATGCACTGAAACTCCTGCCCTCAAAAAATACATGCAGCGTAGACAAAACGACACATTTTAACCGAGCAACACTCATTGTTAGGGTTATTATCGATTTTACGCTCAAATTTCACTGCAAAACACCTTCACACGTGCTATTTCCACTAAAATACAGTAACACACACTTACCATAACTATTACACAGCCTCTGACACCACCAAAACACACTCAACTTAACGTAATCGTATTAAAACTATATTAAAACTACATTGAGCAGAGCGACCGACATGTTTCGACACAAAATAGCTGCACGAATAACGCTCGCCGCCTATCAACTTCCATCGTGACCTCGTACCACGAAACGCACAGGAAACCCTCCTTCGCGACAGTTTAGCGACAGCTCCATACAAACTCGCGACAGTTTTATCGATTTTTGAGAGACGCACGCGTTTTTAGTACCGGCCAGACTAACCAATGGTGGCGTTGAAAATCCAAACGCATCGCATTGGACGGAACTAGTTTCGAAATTCAAACACGTTCCATGACCCCAAATAACCGTGAGCGTTCAAGTACGCGCGAGACCGTTGTCCTTATCTCCCTCTGTCTTACGAAAAAAAAAGCCGAGAGCAAAAGAGACGGTTGCTTTTTGGCCGTCTGGCGCGGAAAGAATCTACTTTTGTTTAAGATGACTCAAAAGATTACATACTTTTTTACCCAGTACTAGAGTTGATAATGCTTGTAGGTTTTCGCGGTCATTATAAAAGTGTGACGTCAGCAGTATGGCTGAATAGCATAAATTACTCTGGCCTGATAGGTCTTTTTGCGTGTAATAAAAACGTACTTACTTTTATTTTATTTCACATTTTCAATAGGGGACATGGATTACGGCACACCCTTCTACAAAAAGCAAGAATTGTAAGGTGCAAGAATAAGAAATGGCGACGTGTTTTTTCTTTAAGCTAACCATTTTGTCATACAGGTTTTGTGGAAAAATCTGATCCTAGTTTACTTATCTTAGTTACTAAACGGCACTGAAAGTTTTGCATTTGTATTTTAAGTCTCCTTTCTTAAGACTTTAGTCAGAGGATCGTTGTAATTTCGTACAACGGAATTTAGGCAAGCGTCTGATGTTGTAACCACAACAGTTTTAGTTCAATTGTGTAACTTGATATTCGTTTCTATACTTAAAACTGTTCAATTGTAAGATACATATAAGTATATCCTCAGGTCCAGCGTCCAGCATATATTTTTTTACGTTATACCTAGATTAAAAGTAGGGTAGGCACGACTATAAATCAGAGTTAGTTAATAACTATGTATTCATACAATACTCCGAAGGGTCGACCGTTCGTTTTGCTTAGCAGTGCAATAAGTACCGAAGTAGGAATATTTTTTATCTGCTGCATCGGTTTTTTTTCTATTCGTCAATTATCGATATGTGTCGATAAAACAGATATCCTGTCACTAGTTAAATTGCGCAGTCCGTTGTCCTTGTTGTTTTGACGTTTGATTAAAAAATTAAAAATATACCTAATCATTAAAGAAAAGTGAATTACAAAATGACTTTGTTTTAAAAGGACTAAATACGTAAGTATCTCACATAACGATTCGATTGTAAGTTAGCTTAAATTTTCGTGAAGAAAGTTTTAATCTGAGGTATCTATTTTAGGCTTAGGTATCTGTTTAGTTCTACTTATATTACATACTTATTTTAAATCACCCAGTTAGCAATTATAGTATGCTTTAGATAATGACACAAATAGATAGAACGAGCCCAAAGACAGTGAGCAATAGGTATACTCAGGCAAACTACTTGACAACTTTTTTGGGGCACCCAAAGGGTAAAAACGCGACCCTATTAAGTGCTAGGCAACCGAAATTTTCACAGATGATGCCGCTATAACAACAAAATACCTAATAGGTAATATCTAATTATTAAGGGGGGCTCCCATAGCCAAAACGTGATATTTTGGTCATTTTTAGTGGGCACCTTTCTGCGAACTGTAGGTATCTCAAGAACCGTGATAATTATGAAGTTGATATTTTCACAGATTATATGTTTGTATTGTCACTATAATAACTCATAACAAATACTAAAAACAAAATAATATTAAGTAATAATAATTAAGTAGGGCTCCCATACAACAAATATATTTTGGCGATTTATTTTAAAATAGAGATTTTACCGCATTTACTTCGTTAATGGTATGGAATCCTTTGTGCGTGAGTCCGAATCCGACGAGTGAATGTGACTTGGCTGTTTTTTTTTAAGTAGGTACTTATGTTAAAACGATTGCTTGATTGTGAACCTGTTCAATAAAGGAATTTTATGACGTCACATTTCAGAGTCTTCAAATCGTCTTAATAAGAAAAATTGGCTTACTTAAATAGAACTTGCGAACAATGTAAAGACATTTCAATGAAATCTACATATTCTAGTACTTTTTTTAATAGATTACGAGTAGGATAATATGAGAAAGAGAGATTGGAGGAAAATTAAACACATTTTAAACTTTGATATTTATGCTTATTTTTAAGATTTTAAGTCAATTATCCAATATTTTTCAAACAACGGCTCACGCCAGATCTGGTTGGAATGGATTTTACCAAAATATTATTAAATCATGTTTTACGGTAATTCAATATACCTATACCTACTTACCTTATACGTATGAGCAAGTTAGCAAGGCTAGGATAAGAGTCGAGTAGGCCTACCTACCTAAGCGTAGGTACGGAGTGTCACCTAAAAATAGCAGCAGTTCGAAACTTATTTTTCCATAGATCGGCTGTTGTACAGCATTCAAGGAAGTTAACATACCTATGTAACTTGTATTGTCGTAACAAGTCATTTGACTAAACCTTTATTGTCTAATGTTAGTTTTCCGTAATAAAACATTTGCTAAAAGACTAAGTAAATGCCTGAATGTCATTTTGCGTAGTGATATTCTGCTGAACAAAAATTTGGCCAAAAATTTGCGGTTTTATGCAAAAGATTGCATTGGCATAAAACATATGGGAAAATCAATTTGGGTAATGAAATTTGACGAAAATGTTTTTGGTAAAACGGCAGGATCCCAAAGGACGCAGTTCCATCCAGAAAACAATATTATTTGCGTTCAAGGTGACATTATTGGATATTATTTTTAGCTAGTTTGTCCATGGGTAGACACAGCAGATTGAGCAGATATTTAATAGATGAAATACTAACGGCGAATTAAATTGATGCACCGAACTCACTTTTCAATGCGTTTAAATTTAAGCTGCGGTGTTGCATCCAAAGCATCAAATGATTAAAAAAAGTTGGCAACAATTGCCAACGTAAAGAAAACACTTGCAAAAAGAGGGTAATTTCCAACACTCGTTTCAACGTACCCTCAAACCGCGGTTCTCCTCATAATAACAGTTACTAATCCAGAACGCTGTTAGAAAGTTTGTTTCAACTCAACAAAATGTCGGATTCTGACATCGAAATACGAAAAATAGCACCAATGAAGCCCGTCAAAAAACCACCAAAGAGCCCGACGGAAACTATACTAAAAAGCCACGAGAAGAAAATGACAACAAGAGATATGATACACGAGGCTTTGACCGAGTTAAAGACAAGGAAAGGTGTGTCTTCATACGCCATAAAGAGGTACCTAGAGACCCGGCACAATGTCGAGACGGAGAAAGTGAACTATTTGATAAAAAAGACTTTAAAATCTGGTGTTGAAGACGGAAGCATAATCCAAGTGAAAGGGATAGGTGCATCTGGCTCTTTCAAACTAGCCCCGGTCAAAGAGAAACCGAAAAAACCCAAAGTTAAAAAAGACAAAGCAGTTGAAAAGCCGAAAAAAGATAATGTGGGTAAAGGAAAAGCTAAAGGTAAAACGGAAAAAGTCGAGAAGAAAGTGGCGAAGAAAGTGGTGGTTGAAGTGGAAGCGAAGAAAAAAGTGAAGAAAGTTCAAAAGCAGAACGTTGTGAAGGCTAAAGGGAAGGTAGTGAAAGAGAAAGCGGTGAAGCCAAAAGCAGCAGGCACTCCAAGTAAGAAGAAAGCTTTGATAAAGAAACGAAAAAGTATAGGGTCGATTATAAAACCACCGAAAATGAAACCGAAGAAGGCATAGACATATCAAGAATAAAATGGAATAAGCATGAAGGATTGAAAGATTGTTTTTAATGTGAATCGGTAATGGTAAATAGTGTTTGTGAGTTTATTTTTTTTATTTGAGAGTTAAATGTACACTAATTTTACGTTTATTATTTTTAGTTCGCTTATCCCGGTGTGTGTAACCAAATATTGCAATTTTCACTTCCCGATTACCGAATGAGTTAAAAATTTGTCGTAAAATTCTGGTGCCCCAGAAAAGAATGTCTTCGCAAAGGGTCCTCGTCAATAGTTAGTATAATTGACATGAAATTTGGTTCACATATCTAGACTAAACGTCAATAATTCAGCCACTTAAATAACTTGTACGTTTGATGTCATTCAAGCAAAGTTTCTTCCCTGTATCTTGACAAATTAGACGCCATTAAAAAATATATATATCTTTACAAATGACAATAAGTATAAAAAACACCTTTGCGTGATTTAACTGTTAAATAATATAACATTTCAGTGCCATTTACCTTGCTATCGATTTAAAAATTAGTAGAGTAGGTCCTAAGTACGTGAATATTTCTTGACAAGACTCAAAGTCTCAATTTATTTATATCTGAAATGTTTCTAATAGATAACTAATGTTCTGTACTTCACCATGTTTCTTGTAGTCTCTCTTTTAGGTCTAAATAATTAAGTTTCCGCTCTGCCTCTTAAATGTTGGCTGTAAGAGATTGCCTAAGGCTCCAGATTAGTCCGCCTTTGTGCTTCGTAATTTCGTTTTTTATTTTATTTCATGTTCTTTCCTCTTGTACAAGTGTTTACTTACTTACTAAATTAACTAATAGTTTGTGGGGCATCATATAAAATATGCACACTGGCCACTAGCAAGCCATTGCTGACATATCCTGTAGGGTTGTTTGTTACACGTCTGATCATTTTATCGATAAAATTTGAATCGTTCGTGTATCTAGTTGAATTTAGTTACACACAGGTGTTTAATGAGGGGATGTGAAATAAAAACATGTATAATACCTACAGTACCTATATCTTCTCCTATCACCACCACTATCACTAGGTACTGAAATCGTTTGTATTAATTATTAACTTAATTTATTTAAAATATTGTGTAGTTATTTTCTGTCTGTTGTTTCCGAGACAAACAAGAAAACCGTACGCATTTATTGGAATTCTCCTTTACATAATTATAATACTTATTACAACTTTTTTTAATGACTTTCACCCTTGCTAAATTGGTAAGGGGAAGTTAATAATTAATCATATGTCGTAGACAATGTTATTTGCTACCTTTTGACATAAATCGATATAATATCGTGTGGTATCATTGCCACTCACTATCCTATTCCACACAACAACCAAAACAAGCTGTTTTCAGTGTTTTCTCCTGTGATTAATATTAACAATAACAGGAAACTTCTGTGTAATGTGCCAGACTTTTATCGGCCGAGCATTAGGTATATGTAGTCAAGTGTATATTCCATACTAGAAATGTTATTGGCAATGAACTATATTCTATTATATTCTATTCTATCTAATTATTTTACTGTCTTTTTGACTGCATTAGGTATGTATGTTAAAATTTTTTGAGATAAAAAAAACAGGGATATTCTTTAACAATACACAAAACTCGTTGAAAAGATCGAAGTCGACATGTCAAATTCAGCCGCCATATTGTAAGAAAAATAGAGATGCGCCAACTTGGGAAAACAGATCTTGATTTTACCTGAGTTCAAATTAACGTAACTCGGGTTAACTGCATTTAACAGAGTAATTTATTAAAAAATAAATAAAGTATTTGATCAGCCTTACATTATTAATGTGCATTAATTGCTATTCATTGTTTGTCAAAGAAAATAAAAATAGGTATGTGTCTAATATTTTTTTGTAATTTATCTGACGGATAGCTAAATAGTTTTTTTAGTCGTCTATCCTATTGAGAAGAAAACAAACTTTGATATTTAGCTCTAGTTTTGACATCCGCCTGGGTGTCATAGACGCCATGTTGTGTTTTTTAAAGTATTATGACATTTGAAACGTTGATAAACGTTTATCAACGTTTGAAAAATAAATTGTGATTAGAAAATGAGCAATCTTGTTTAAATTGATGATTATTTATAATGTTTTTCGTTTAAGTATTTCTAATATTGATTGGAGTCTATTTTCATTAATATGCTCATAAAATACCTGAATTAAATCATTGAAATAAATAAAATAATACTAAAATTAAAAAGCTGTATTTTTTAGTATTACCTTCTACTACCCACCTTACCATAACTATAGAAATTATATAATTTTTAAGTCCCATGTGGTGTGGGTTTAGAATAAAATCTCTCCATTTTTTTTATGGATGTCGTAAGAGACAACTAGGTTGAAGTCATATTTTAGGCGACTGACTAGCAACCTGACACATATAGACCGTGGGCCCATGTAGTAAAATATACGGGTCATCTGAACCACCAGGTGACCTATCTAGAACGATATAAGGGCATAAAATAATAAGATTCAGCACTATCTTATTGTTTTATGCTCTAATATCGTTCTAGATAGGTCTCCTGGTGGTTCAGATGACCCATGGTTTTTCTAAGACGGGCCAGTAGTCTAATATATTAAGTATGTTCCTTCAGCTGTGTAGTCATTATAATATTGTGACATTTGTGACGCTTCGTTTGCTCTACCTACCCCATTTGGGAAAACATGCGTAATAAAATATGCATAAGTAAGTATGTCGTATTTTTAGTATCTATCCTAAAACAGAACTAACGGTGGTATAGTTAAACGCGGATTTTTTATCATCATACGTCGCACTCCAGAGGGCATTTTCGTGGCATGTCAAAATGATAGATAAGGTTCACAAATAAATCAAATAATCAGAAGTATTTGTACTTAGTATTTTGTACCTAGTATTTATAATGTACAATTCTATATATTTTAGCTACTACGGTTGTATGTTAGTTACGTGTTTATTTTTTAGTATTCATTCAATTTTAAATAAAAATACAATAGAATAGTAAGTATATAAAATATTTAGTTTACTTAAGCAGTTATGTTATACGAATATGTATCTTATTAATATTTTTTCTAAATTCCTGGCGGTCAACGTTTTTCGTTGGCTTGAAAATATCCATTTTAAATAGGAGAACGTTTTTTTTTTCAAAATTGACTGAAGTAATTGGCAGGTATTTTCGTTGTTGAAAATGCTGAACTGTGTTTTTGTTAACGTTATTTGTTGTCTCAACCTCTTCGTTTTCAATTAGACTATTTATCAATTTTAGTGTCTCATACCCGGGATTACAAATACTAACTATACTAAGTACATTATAATACTCGTAAGTTAAGATTTTTTTGTATACCTTACCTTGCCACGAAAATGCCCTCTGGAGTGCGACGTATGTTTATCATACTTCATCGCGTCATATAAAAGAAAAGTGACAGCCAACATTTATCGGACAGATATGTTTTATCTGGTGATTTAAAAATTAGCTCTTAGAGTGAATTCAGTTTATTGACTTTTCTACGCTACATTCTCGAGAATATCATGTTCTTGTGTAAATTAGTTTCTATAGAAATAATGCAACTTATTCTACTGCCTATAATATGAATATGTTTAATCGGCCCAGTACTTTTAGAGCCACACAATCACTACAAACATACAAAAATACAAACAAACAAACAAATCTTTCCTCTTTATATAATATTAGTATAGATAGCACGATTTTAGAAAAATAGAGTAAGCTCGCGCAGTGTTTTTTGTAGGTTAAAGCGACGAAGGACGAATTTACTCTGTCTTAAAATTGTGCCCAGTATTTTGCCGCATAGTAAATGAATTCTAATAACAATTACATAAAGAATGCTACATTAATCTATCGAATTGACATAGGCTACGTTTAATTTTGAAAAAAATTAAGAGATCAATGATCCTTGGTAATCGTCAATAATGTAACCAAGGGTGTAAAAAATGGAATATAAACATGTAAATTTGCTGTGCTTTATACCGCAATATAACCGAATTCCACGCGGGTGGAAAGCTAGATAATGGAATACCTAGTATACCTAGTAGTAGTTTTAGTACGAATAGAGATGCGCGCGAGATAGACTACCTATCCCTGTCACTGTCTAACTAGCGACGTCAGAAAGTGACAGGTCGGAAATCTATCTCGCGCGCGTGTCGTCTCGGGCGTGAAAATTTCACATCTATACTAAATACATATATTATAAAGCGGAAGAGTTTGTTTGTTTGAACGCGCTGATTTCAGGAACTACTGGTTAGAATTGAAAAATATTTTGTGTTGGATAGACCATTTATCGAGGAAGGCTTTAGGCTATAAAACATCACGCTGCGACTAATAGGAGCGAAGAAACATTGGAAAATGTGAATAAAAATGGGGAGAATTAGTCACTATTCCACGCGGACGGAGTCGCGGGCACAGCTAGTTATAAGTAGATAAGAAAGCTCTTAAAGTAGCCTTGAGTATATAAGTTTCCTTAAAATGTAGGTACTTAGATAGGTGTTTTTACTATAGCATTACTGAACGCAGGCCTCGCGAGAAGTAGGTACGGGCGCTTGCGTAATCTTGAGCTGGAAACGAAGTAAAAGTACAATAATTGTTAAAGCCCCGTTCACATTTGCCTGTCGTGTTGTGTTGTGACGCGTCAGAAGTATCGGTTTCATACATTTTGTTCTGTAGCGTTCACATTTATCTGATGCCTTGTGTTGTGTCGCGACAGAAGCGATCCCGGTCTGCGATAATAGCCCTAACAGACGACCAAATCTGGTTTGGTCCGAACCACGAACTTGGTTGGCTCCAAACCAAATTCGAACGTGTGGACAGACGACCAAATTTGGTTTGGAGCCAACCAAGTTCGTGGTTCGGACCAAACCAAATTTGGTCGTCTGTTAGGGCTTTAAGTGTGCACGCGGCCAGTGTTGACGCGACAGACTATACAGGGTGGCCGGAAATTGGCCGTATTTATATTTTAACCAGTGGTCGGTTATACGGTATACACGTCTGTGAACCCCTTTGAAGAATTTTGAGGAATTTTCATGTAAAAAAATATCTAAAATATTGTCCAGTTTTTTGTACTCCGGCTCTTATTCAACCGCGTAGCATCGCAATGTCGAACGATTGTAGGAGCGTACGCGCCGACTAACGAGACTTGCGTACGGGACGTAAAGGAAAAGCGATGAGACACTTGTCTCCCACAAGGTCTATAATGAAAAATTTCAGGATTTATTTTACAGGGGTTTTCAGACGCGTATACCGGACCGCCGGTTAACACATTCAGAACCAAGAACCCGTGTTCTTCAAAACATTCGCGGGATACCGAGAACCCGGTAGCCGGGTTCATTTTGTAGTTACCGGTTCGTTACAACCAAAATATCATAATACAATGTTCTCAATACACCGCAATGTCAAAACAGACAAGTTTCATAATGCCTAAAATTCGAAATGACTTAAGCCTAATTCTTAATATGCACAATTCCTGATATCCCTTTAAGTCCAATTGACTTTTTCTTGTGTTTACTAATTTCTCAAAATGACTAAAACAAAACAAAACAGTCGCAAGATTTAAACGTCAAATTCTCGATATGGAAAGTTTTCATTGACAGGTAAGACAGTATAAATTTAATTATCATCTTACGGGTTTCAGTTTGAAGGTTGAGTTTACGTCGAGTTGATATGTTTGTTAAGGCCTTTAGACAAAATTTTAGGCATTATGAGAAAGTGTGTTTTTGAATTTGGGATGTAAAGAAACTAATGCAATTTAACTTTCAGTCGAAATACCAACTATGTAATACGTTTTGGATATCGGGTGTAATGTGTAAACGTCAATATAACATTTTGTTTGAATGAAACTTAATTTTAGGCTTGGTCGTGAATGTGTTAAAATAAACATAAATACATATTATCACGCCTGTATTCCCAAGAAGGGTAGGCAGAGCATATGAATCATTTGAATCAAGGCGCTGAAGTTTAAGTACGCTCCGCCGTGGAGACCTTGTGAAAGTTCAGAATCATGTTCGGGAGCGGATCTGTAGGTATTTACCTATTCTATGTCTATCTAAAACACCAGACACAAGTGTTTGCCGGCCTTTTAAGGAGAAGTAGATTCGCTTTTTTCTTGAAGGTTTTGTAGACTTATGGTCTAGAAATAATGCCAGCCACAATTAATTCGGCAGACTGTGGTTATAAATATGATTAACACCATGACTTAGCCTCCTAAGGACCATGGTCCTATACATAGGACAAATGTCATAATAAGTTTGAACTTTACGTTAATGACACTAAGAGTTATAATTATAAGTATTCAAACGATGAAATTTAGGTTTTGGGCCTTAGGAGGGTAGACACTTTATAAATCAAAAATAGGCAAGTAGGACTCGCTTAAAAGTAAATAATTAAATTAAATAAAATAAGTATTTAAGGGGACTCCTATACAGAAAGCGTATTTTTTTCAGTTTTTGGTACCTACGAAAACCTTCGAGCGCGAGTACGACTCGCACTTGGCCGGTTTTTTAAGTCTCCGTGACACAGGCGCGGGGCGTAAAAGGGTCTCACCAAACCAGTCGACGCGGATTCGGCTTTCGTCGAATGTTTTACACCACACTATACGGTATACGCATTTAGCCGATCGGCGGTCTACGCGGCTGAATGCCTGCGATTTGCCGTCGTCGCAACCGCCGTACAGCGGCGATCGGCGCTGTCGAGCTCCGTACGGCCGTCGAGACGTCCGACAGGCCGCGCCGTCGAGTCGGGCGAACAGGTGTGGGAAACAGCGGATGATCGCCAATCGTAAATCTCATTTTTTGGGAGACTGGTTGTTGTAACAACGTGAGTTGGGAATTGGACATATTTAGGTACGTGTTTTAGATTATTTTTCTTGTTATAATTGTTAGAGATTTTAATGAAATAATTCAAATAGACAAATTCAAACGGATCAGAGCGTCTAGTGTGTTCAATTCGATGGTGCAGTCGTTAACGAATTCGTTTGCGAGTTGTCGCGGAATGTAATGGAGACTTATCGACCGTGGCAGTTGTGCAAACGTTCCGCTGGCGGCGCTGTCTCGCTTTCCATACAATTTTGCGACAACTCGCAGCGTTAACGACTCACAACTCGATAACGACTGCACCATCGAAATGAACACACTAGACGTACTGTAGCTACTTCGGTCGTCGTCGGCGCTGTTCGGCCGTCGCCGGCGACGGCGACGTTCGGCCGTCTAACAGCATTACGCCAAAACGCCGTATTCCCGTCGAAAGTCGTCGGTTCGCGTCGGCCGATCTTGGCCGATGCAATTAACGTCTTGTTCACTCTTATTGTGTTGACAATGTTAAGGCCTTTCTCTCACGTAGCTACTCAAAAGTGACAGAACTGTTTAATTTTCAAAATTTAAAACCAGAGAGAAATTAAAAAAAAAAACAAATCAGTGTTGCCATTTAAACTGATCCTACATACATGGGGTGATTCAGATACCCGTAGGACTTTAACTTGACACTATATTTTGGGACGATTTATGCGTGGTTTGACTAAAACTAAATATGGCGATGTATAAAAATGTCCACTTGCATAATTTAGAGCCGTATACAATTTTGATAAAGTATAAAAATGTCCACATGTATATTAGACCAAATATAAAGATGTTACAAGGGGATGGATGGACCTATGTATAGCAAGTAGTCATTTTTACATTCCGACTAGATAAGACTTAGACATTTTGAAGTATCGGTTTTCTAATACTTGGACCAATTTATATTTTAAAGGTAGACATTTTTATACATCGCCATAATTTAGTTTTATTCAAACCACGCATAAATCTTTGGGACACCCCTTATAGTATAACAGGTAGGTTCTCAACACCTTAACAGCAAATATTACGTGTGAAAGATGCCATACATTTCGTTGCTGATTATCATTTTAATATATAAATTACTATACTCCGTTTTTTTTGGGTTGAGAATTTCAACGGACACAATTTGAAATTATCTCTGGAATTCATTAGTAAAACTGTTAATGATTTATGCAAATACACTTAACATTGTTTGTTATAATGTTCTTAAATCAAACATCATCATAATTTGCGCCGATATCTTGGGATTACTCAAAAACGTGTAAGGATTTGACAGTTAAATTTCTCAACCCAAAAAAAACGGAGTATAGCTTTCCGCCCGCGGCTTCCCCCGCGTGGATCTCGGTTATATTGCGGTATAAAGCACAACTATAAGAAAACTTCTCGTTTCAAACGACACACAGCGCCATCGATCTATCAACTATCGATCGATATCGATCTATCATCGATTGATATCGATCTATCAAGCAAACTATATTTTTGTTTTCCCTCGGGAACATCAATTTTTTCCGGGATAAAAAGGACCCTATTACTTAATCCGGACTTCTATCTTTATGTCTGCAAAATTTCAAAACAATCGGTTCAGTAGTTACGGCGTGAAAGCGGAACAAACAAATAAACTCACTTTCTAACTTATAATATTAGTAAGGATAGGCAAATAAAATCACAAATTCAGTATAAAATGCATTTATTCATCACTTATAAAATATAATTATTTAAATACAAATATACAAGCGTTTTTCACTTAAAAACTATTGATTTAAAATTAAGAATAAAGGTACAGTATTTATGTAACTCGTAAAAAAACTTTTTTCTTTCATATGATAGTAGAAAAATGTTCAAGGATAATTAAATAAACTGACAAAATGTATCGATTTTTTCATAAATTTTGTAAACATTTTTTATTCAGTACAAAATGCTAAAGTAAAACCGGGCGCATATCTATTAATGTATTGTGAAAAAAAAGTCATTAAAGCTGCAAAATGTCAAAGATTTAATTAACCGAAACATAAATGCTTTTCGGTGAAACGATAATTTGGCGAACCGAAAATTCTATGAATGTCTAAGTGCAAGTTTTTTTTCTAATCGCTTGAGGTACAGAGGTACAATCAAAGGCATAAATATACGTTACCATGACGTCAAAAATATCTATACACTTTCTGCTACTATACATTAGGGCAGCGTTTCCCAAACTATGGGTCGCGACCCACAGGTGGGTCGCGAGAGAGTATTAAGTGGGTCCATCCAATAGATCGGCACACCGACTGAGCCAATGGTCAGTGAATGAAGCTGTGAAAGTCCTCCTCTCTTTTACTACTCAAGCTTCCCATTGAGATAACTTGTTGGTGGCTTCTTAAATAAGTAATAAAAAAATGTATTAATAGTTCGTATTTGTAAAGTCCTTTTTCATGGGTCTCAACTTTGTAAACTTGTATTAGGTGGGTCGTAGCCCAGACAACTTTGGGAACCCCTGCATTAGGGGATGTATACATATTTTTGACGCTACGGCTGTAGAAATATTCGGGCTATTTTATAAAAAAAAAGTTTTTTTTTTGTAGAAAAATTTTTTTTTTATAATTCCATTCCGTGATCGTCGTCATACCTACTAAACGTATGAAAAAAGTAACGAAATGGAAAACAAATTGGTATCGTTTGTGTTCTTGATTTTAAACAGGAAAAACCATTATATTAATTGGAAAAAAAAGAAATGTATATTTTTTTATAAAAAGGTTTTCATGCCCTAGCTTGGACATAATTCATGAAACGGTAGTTTGGAAATAATTCGTTAACTAACTCTAGTTTAGTTTTCTAACTAGCACTTAAAATTAATTGTACAAAGTAACCACAGTCAAACATCGCGAACAGTACACAAACTCCCAAGATATTTACATAATAAAATTATGCATTATCAGAATCTGTTTTTCGCTGCACTTGCCTGTATGTTAAAAATCAAAGGATGGTAATCAAAAAGTCTTCCATACTCCATATAATATGTTACTTAAGTATATTTTAAGTAGGTTTCACTAGACGTCGCTTAGCGAAGTAAAAGTTTCATAATAAAAAAACATTATTCGTATAATTCACACCATTTTATCTGACAGTTGGGTTCATGTTAAGATATCTGTACAGATTGCTGTAGATATTAGACCGTGGATTTAGAATAACATCTCTCCATTTCTTCTAAATTCTCCGACCACTGTTACAAATAAATGTATGACAGTGAGACAGCGCCCTCTAGTGATCCATATGGAGACGAACAGACTTTTGTAATTACACAACTCTGTCTATAATTTAAAAAATGCACTAAATTAAAAAATAATTAGTCTTAGGAGCCGAACACAAAAAATTGCGTAAGGCATTTTTATACTTAAAAATGATAGCTAATTGGACAATTTTCTGAAAAAAAAATGCATGGAGTACTTACATACATCATGCAACATTCCCAAAAGCGGTAGGCAGAGCACACAAAACGCTAGGAGTCAAAACCATGACTATTTTACGTTTCATAGCTTGAGTATATGAAACTAGTAAATACAAAAATATAGCTTTGGTATTATACTTTCCTAACTTAAAGGTGGCTACAGAACGTGAAACACTCTTGGTACAACCTATGTAGCATTTTGTGTGCTCTGCCTACCCCTTTCCGGAATACAGGCGTGATATATGTAGCTTTGGTACTCTAAGAAGACATATAGATGTCAATTAATTTTCGTAAAAAAAAAGATGATTTTTGCTAAAAATTCCCAGATCAACTGTAGGATGAATAAAATTTATGGACTAAAGCCAACTCATTTCTAAAAAAGACAAGTCCTTTGGCCTTAGACACTGCCGTGAAGTTTTTGACGTGGACTTAGATCTGGAAGAGTTTTTTAGCCTTAGACTGCCATGAACTTTTTGACGTGGACTGTAGACATAGAAAGAGTCTTTTAGCCCAAGACTCAGAAAAGTTCTAGAAAAGTCTTTGGCCTTAGACTGCCGCGAACTTACTGATGTGGACTATCTAGAAGAGTCCTTTAGCCTTAGATTCAGCCGCGAACTTTCTGACGTGGACTATGTAATCCAACATAACCGTAGCAAACGCCGCGTCCAACACGAACTGAGGTATTTTACCTGCAAATAAACAAGGGATGATGTCCGGGTTAAAATTATTACATACATGCATACATTACGCCTGTATTCAGCACAGGAAGCGCCACGTAGACAAAAATTTGACGTCTCGTGGCTACTTGTAGCATTATTTTTTAAGTTTTTTGTTAGGAATGAATTGAGTTTTAGATTAGGAGACCTCGACTTGAGTCCATCGAGTCTTTGACTCGTGTCTGTTGAGTTTTAGACCCGAGTCTATTGGAATCTTGGACTAGAATATGTTCGGTCCTGGACCCGAGTTGCGTTAGATTGCGTCTTGGACTTGTGTCTGTTGAGTCTTGAACCTGAGTCGGTTGCGTCTTGGATTGAGTCCATTGTAGTTTCGGACTCGTGTTTGTTGAGTCTTGAATCCGAGTCTGTTGAGTCTTAGGTCCGAGTCCATCGGAGTCTTGAACTTGTGTCTGTTTAGTCTTAAACCCGAGTCAGTTGAGTCTTGGATCTGAGTCCATTGGAGTTTCGGACTCGTGTCTGTTAAGTCTTGAACCCGAGTCGGTTGAGTCTTAGACTTGAGTCCATTGGAGTTTCGCACTCGGGCCTGACAAGTCTTGGACCTGAGTCTGTTGATTTTTAGGTTTGAGTCCATCGAAGTCTTGGCCTCGTTTCTTCCGAGTCATATTCATATTCATATTCATTTATTGCCTTATGTTGTACATAGATCTTACATTTTAAATTATTGTATCAAACATAAACCCTGTTAGGGCACTGCAATATTACAAATCAAACAGTTTTCCCACTTACTAAAACAACTTATTTTATCTAAGCCTAAACATAAATATTATTATTCTAAAAAATTGGTTAAGCTGTAGTAGCATTTAGAAAGCAGAAATGACTTTGTAATCAATAAAAGTAAGTATCATTAGAGTCAAGTATCATACAACAATAAATTTAAATATGTCAAACTCAGTATTCTTTACTAAACATTACAGTAATATCAAAAAAAAAAATTAGGAAATTGTCAGGTTAAACATTAGTCATGCAATTTAATACCTATTAAATTCATTGAAAATTTGTCATGTCGTCATATGAATTTGAGCATTAATTTTTAACAGAAAAAATTACATAATACAATGAAAAAAAAATATCTATATAGCCCAGGATTCTGATAGGAAGTCTTGTGTGGTATAGTAACATTTCTGAACTAGTTGAGCTCTCAATTGCTTTTTAAATATTTGGCAATTAGGTTCAAGTTTTAGTGAATCTGGTAGCTTGTTGAAAATTTTGACACACATCGCAAATGGGCCAGATTGTACCATTCGGAGCTTTGACGGAGGTCTTTCGCAAGCTTATCGCAAGGCCTGAACCTTTCCGCTCGCTTATATTGGGGAAATAAATTTATGTTTTTTTTTACAAAAGTACAAACTTCCAGAATATACATAGATGGCAGAGTAAGAATATTTTGTTCAACAAAATGTTGTTTGCAACTTTCCATTATCCCTATATTGACCAGAATTCTAATGCAGCGTTTTTGTAATATAAATAAATGACTCAATCCCGTACTATTTCCCCATAATACTATCCCATAATTTAACCAGGCATGCGCATAGGCATAGTAGGCACTTTTGGCTGTTTTAATGTCAGTACACGTTTTTAATTTATAAAGTGCATAAGTGAATCTGCTCATTTTTGCCATTATTTTGTCTATGTGGTCTTTCCAGTTTAATGAAGAATCCATTGTGACACCAAGCAACGGGAAGTTTTCGACACAATCCAGTGAATTGCCATTTATTGCGTATTTCGTATTTATAGCTTGTCTTTGGTGTGGCCTGAATTGCATCAATTTAGTTTTTGTGAAGTTCACTTGTAGATTATGGTCGTTTAACCAAGACGTTACATTATTGAGCACGGAGTCTAATTGATCTTTTAGGTCGTCATCGTTTTTACAGGGTATCACAATAGATATGTCATCAGCGAATAGGGTAGTAGGGAAATCTATCACTGTAGGCAAATCGTTTATGTATAGCAAAAAAAGGACGCAGCCAAGGACGGTTCCTTGTGGTATCGATTGTGCTATTGTAATTTCTTGTGAATGTATTTTTTTTATACTACCAGTTTCGAAGTTATAGTGGTCTATTTGTACTTGTTGTTTACGGTTTGCGAGATACGAAGAGAACCAGTTATGGACTACTCCTCTCACTCCAATTCCGACTAGTTTCTGGAGAAGAAGTTCGTGCCTAACCCTATCATAAGCTTTACTCATATCTAGCAGGATTCCAATTGCATGTTGTTTGCTGTTTATTATGTTTAATACGCTATGGATATACTTAAAAACTGCTAATGTTGTTGATCTATGCTTCCTAAATCCGTTCTGAGCATCATGAAAAATATTGAATTTTTCACAAAATGAGTAAAGCCTAGTAGTCATTGCGGTTTCAAATATTTTTGAAAAGGTTGTTGGCAATGCAATTGGTCGGTAGTTATTGCAATCAGTATGGCAACCTTTTTTGAAAACAGGTTTTATTATGGCTCGTTTTAGGGCATCGGGAAATACCCCTTCTTTAAAAGACTGGTTTATGAGGTATGTCAATGGAGCAGCAAGTTCTTGCGCGCATTTTTTCACTAGTATAGGAGGTAACTCGTCTATACCAAAACTAAGTTTATTTTTCAGGTTGCGAATATTTGCATGTAAGTTTTATATATCTCATTACTTCTATAAAGAACATGTCACACAAAACAACAAATAAAATAAACAACATTAATAAAACAAACCGCCCTGCGCCACTCCAGGTGCAAAAGTGCCCAAAACACTAGCCGCGTTACCGCGTTGAACCGCGACGGACAGCCTTTGCATCAGGAATGACCCAGAGCGGTGGTCAAGTCCCCTCTCCCGAAGACGGCGCCCCACTTCCTTCAAAAACATAATTGCTTCGGAGCCCCAACAGCCAGTCGTCTCCACAGCCAGAGGCACGAAAAAATAACTGGCAAACAAATTATGATGTTTGTATGTTGACATAGTGTTAACTGTTCCTGAATATAGCAAATCAAGTCACTGTAGTTTACACTTCTCCTAAAATCCTTGTCGCCAATGCTAATGATGCAGAAGTCATTAAAGGTGAAGTCACGCAGTTTATCCTGAAGTCCGTGTAGAAGCTCCCGTGTTCCCGCTCCTGGTGTTAGATAGAGACATGTATTTTGACACGGGAATGACCTCTTCATCAACTCCAGCATATAGTTAGTATGATTACTAATCATACATAATTTTGACTCTATTACTGGTCCCTCTACTTTTTTTGGAGTAGTAACTCGGTTATTTAAAGGATAAGTGACCTTGAAGATGGTATTATCCTTGGTATGGCAGTGAAGAGAATCTTGAGCTAAAGATTTTAACTGTGCGACAAGGAGTGAAACTTGTTCTTTGTACTCTTCCAGTTTTTCTTCCAAAGTTTCGACAATTTTTTTAATATTACTTATCTCCTTCTTGCAAATAGAATCTGGGTATGTTTTAGCGCCATTTGGAGATGAAGAGTTCATAGGAGAGAAATCAGGACATGCACCTGGGATGTACATCGAATATCTCTTTTTGTTATTTCTTTGTGGGATCGAGCTGAAACTTGTAGAGCAGCATAAGTTTTTCAGGGTCGCGTTTTCTGATTCCAGTCTGCCGATCCTCCCTCTTAGACCGTTATTTTCAATACTGATGTCATCAAACTGGTTTTGGGTAGACGCAAGTTCGGCAGATAGGTGATCAATTTTTTCCTTCAATTCCAGTATGGTTAACATTTCATTCACGGAAAAATCGGCGCTTTTCGATAATTTTTCGTATTGTTGAGTTGAATTTTCTTGTGATTCGTTTTTGCCAGATAATTGAGAGCCCGTATCTGATAAAGAACTCGTGTTTTGTTCAGTATTTTTTTCTGAAGTTGCCTCCGCATACAGGTCATGTTGTGGTGCCGGTTGTATTTCTACGTTGGTATCAGGAGTAATTACTGCACTCATTATTCCATTAACTTCATCTGGGGATATAGTTGGTAAATGTGAGTTGTGGAGTTGCGAATGTTGTGTCTTTGTGTCTTTCTGATAGACTGGTGTCGAGTGCTGTACACTTGTGTTGGAGTTACGACACTTTAAATATTTCCATGATTTTTTGGATACGGTAGACATTATCAAAAATCTACTTCTGGTGACCACTTTGGTGCACTCGAGGTGAAAGTTGTGTCTGTTGAGTCTTGGACCTGAGTCCATATTAAGTCGTGAGACCGAGTCCATTGCGTCTTGTACAGTCAGCTCCAGAGATAAGTAACCCCCCGCCCATACAATGTTTCGTTACTAGTGGGTTACTTTTCTCTGCAGCTGTCCGTACTTCAGCTCCTTCAGTCACACACCAGAGACCATTCAGTCTTGAAATCTTCCCTCATCAAGTCACCCCTGTAAAGTGCTATTGAGACTCATCTATCTACCTTCCAAGTGTAAGAACAGTTACCTTTCAGGTCGCAGCACATGAGCCACTGGACCTGCGTCTGTTGGATCTGTCCGCCGTCGGCTGCGCACTGTGGCCGGCTTGAGGCGCCAACAGCCCACCTCGTGGCATTGGGAATGTGTTGCGTGTGGGACTTGAGACCATTGATCATTGGACCTGAGTCCGTTGAGTCTTGGAGTCGTGTCTGTTAAGTTTTCGTCCTGAGTCCATTGGAGTCTTAGACTCGAGTAAGTATGTTAAGTCTTGGATCTGAGTCCATAATGGACTCATGTCTGTTGATTATTAGAATCGGAGTCTATTGAATGGTAGACCTGAGTCTGTTGAGCATTAGACCAGAATCTGTGGAGTCTCAGAATCGGAGTCCATTGAGTCTTGGACCTGAGTCTATCGAGACTTAGACCTGAGTCTATCGAGACTTCAGTCTTGGATCGTGGAGTGCTGAAAATCATTAGCTACTTCTCTCATCGAGTCATCCCTGTACCTAAGTGAATATCTACCTTTTAGGTCGCAGCACATGAGCCACTGGAACTGCGTCTGCTGTATCTGGCCGCCGTCGGCGCTGCGCACTGTGGCCGGCTTGAGGCACCAACAGCCGTGGCCTTGGGAATGTGTTGCGTATGGGACTTGAGACTGTTGATCATTACGAATCTAACGAATTTTGGTCCTGAGTCCGTTGAGTCTTGGAGTCGTGTCTGTTGAGTCTTAAATCCGAGTCGATTGCGTCTTGGACTTGTGTCTGTTGAGTCTTGAACCTGAGTCGGTTGCGTCTTGGATTTGAGTCCATTGGAGTTTCGGACTCATGCCTGTTGAGTCAAGGACTCTAGTCTGTTGAGTCTTAGGTCCGAGTCCATCGGAGTCTTGAACTTTTGTCTGTCGAGTCTTAAACCAGAGTCAGTTGCGTCTTGGACTAGAGTCCATTGAAGTTTCACACTCGTGTCTGTAAAGGTTTGAACCCGAGTCTTTTGAGGCTTAGGTCCGAGTCCATTGAGTCTTGGACCTGAGTCCATTGAGTCTTGAACCCGAGTCTGTTGAGTCACACACAGGAAACCGTTTAGTATTGGTAATCAAGTTACCTTTAAGGTCGCAGCACATGAGCCATTGGAACTGCGTCTGTTGAATCTGGCCGCCGTCGGCGCTGCGCACTGTGGCCGGCTTGAGGCACCAACAGCCTACTTTGTTGTGGCCCCTGAGGACAATAACAATAATTAATTAAAGACAAAAAACCGGCCAAGTGCGAGTCGAACTCGCGCACGTACGATCCCATACCAATGACCAGGTAGATTAAGCGGTTTATCGTAGAACACGTTTATTATAAATCACGTTTTTTTTTATAGTGGAGCTTACATATTTACCTTATTTTAATTTAATTATCTATTTTTATTTTATTTTTAAGTACGTACAACAAGATATTATATCGACCCAAAACATCAAAGAAATCACGATTGCCGTAGATATAGGAGCCCCCGTAAATTATTATTTTATTAAATTTTTAGTATTTCTTGTTATATAGCGGCAATTGAAATGCAGAAATACATAAACTATGAAATTTTCAACAATCTAGCTAGCACAGTTCGTGAGATACAGGACGGACGGACGGACAGCGAAGTCTCAGTAATAAGGTCCCGTTTTCACCCTTTGGGTACGGAACCCTAAAGAAACCCTCACCTGACTATATCCCTGTGTGGCGGGTACCCCGGAACGTTGACACTGACGCCGCTACTGATGTAGCAGTACGGGTTCGATTCCACGACCGTGCCCTGCAAGAAAAGTTCGTCGAATTTCGTTTCATCGAACGTGTTGTTCATCGAGCGTTCACTTCATAGAAATTTAAAGCGTGTTTTAACGTTATAATTGGGAGGTGGGTAAGGAAATAGGTTTGGAAATATGCGCTTCAAGATGCTCACTCAGTCTGTATTTTGTAGTAAGACTAGTATATTCTCATAAAGTGAAATGTTTTTTTTTTTGAGAAATAAAGTTCTTTAACACATCCAGAACCAAGGACCCGGTTCCCGGGTTCTTTAAAACATTCGCGAGATACCGAGAACCCGGTAGCCGGGTTCATTTTGTACTAGCTATAGACTACTCGGTTCCACGCAGATGTTTTGATTTTAGGCTTGGCTGTGAATGTGTTAATGTCGTGTGCTAGGAGTCTTCGAGTTACCTCTTTGCTGAGCGCAGCGCAGCGACGCAGTATGACGAAGTCTCTCGGCGCTATGATGCCCTTCCCCCCGCCAGCTGTCACCTGGTATGACAGATCGATGCCCGGAGCTATTTCCTGCAACCAGAAAAAAATATCCTAAGTCACTTGGAGAGTAGACAAAACTTCCACATTTTAGTTTCATACATACATACAATGACGCCTATGTCCCCAAATGGGTTAGGCAGAGCACACAAAACGCTACATAGACAAAACGATGACTATTTCACGTTTCGTGCCCACTTTTAGCATACATTTTTTGGTTTTAAGGTGGCAGATACAATAGTGACAGGTTGCTAGCCTGTCGCCTGAAATATACCTTAACCTATATCCTTAGTCGCCTCCTACGACATCAACGAAAGAAATGTAGAGGAGTTATTCTAACCTGTTCTAATTCTAATTCTGTTACTGTACAGGCCTGTATTTAAATTTCTAATTCCATTAAAAGAAATATCACATACCTTGATAAGCTCACTCTTGAGTATGGTAGGGTTCCAATCCGGCAGTTTGGTGACGTTGTCCTTGAACTCCTTGAAGAGGAACTCCGGCGGGCAGTCCACCAGACCCTAGAAAAAGAGTATTTAAATATCACGATATGTGTCAAAGTATTTCGATACTTCAGGTTTTCTGAGACTGGCTAGATGATTTTCCCAAAATGCCGGTTAGAATCGACACAGAAACAGTGTCGACGGGGCTCCGCTCGAGCGGAGCTCCTATTCCTACGTTATTTTGGCCCTCTGGGCCGATGAAAACCTAACATAACCTAAACCTACCTACGTTTCTGTGTCGATTCTAACTGGGAAAAATGCTACTTTGAAAATAAGCTTTAGTAAAAAACGAAAATGCGAATAGAAATTTTGCTACTGGGAAATGATGATTTTAGGAAAATCATCTAACCATTCAGTGTCAGATGTCTAATACCTATCATCTGCTGTTATCTGACGTCTAGTAACTATAGATTGATGTCACTTAGTGCCTTTAGTCTGATGTCTGGTACCTATCGTCTGTTGTCTGGTATCTAATGCTCAATTTCTGACATCTAGTGGTTATTGCTTAGGCCCATACCAGACGGCGTATTTAAAACGCGCAGTCGACGCGCAGATGACGCGCGTATACGCGCTTCAAACGCGATTTGAACGCAACCTTCTAACCAGGGCCATAGCACACGGCGTATTTAAAACGCGCAGTCGACGCGCCGAAGACGCGCGTTCTTAATACGCGCGTCGTGCGCGCGTATAAAATACGCCGTGTTCTATGGCCCTTAGAGTCTCGTTGTGATAAGATGATGTTTAGTACCTATCGTCTTTTGTCTGGTGTCTAATGTCAGGTTACTATGTCTGGTGTGCATTGTGAGATAGCTGGTGACTGGTTTGACGCCTGGTGTCTGTTGCCTGCTGTCTAATGTCTGATAATTACCATCTGTTGTCCGATATCTAATGCCTGACGTCTGGTGCCTATCGCATGGTATCTTATTGTCTATTGTCAGATTTATATTGTCTGGTGCCTGAAGTGTCTAGGTCTGGTTCCTGATGCGTCTGGTAACTGATGCTAGGGTAGTGGAACCAAAAGTTGAACGATTAAGCGACTACCACTCTTTGAACTTTTTTTTCGCAGTGTTGTAAGTCATGTATGACAGTGATTTTTTTTGCAACACTAAACACATAGTCGACTTTGCATTTCACTACTTAAAACCTATGTATTACATACAAACGAATAAATAAAAAATATTTTTGCGCAACTTAGGCAAATTGCCCTAAAGTTGAACGATGTGCCCTATTTATGAACGAATTGACCCAAAAGATGAACTAGTATATTGATAGTAAAGTAATAGGAAATATGAATGTATATGAAGCGTTTCGTGTGCTCAGCCATCTCCATTTAAGAATACAGGTGTTATGTATGTAATAGTATGTATGTATGTTAAATGTTTTAACTTATTTTTCAAAAATAATTACTGGAATATTACCTTGATAAAAATGTTCATATGGATACCCTGCCCCAAACGTGAACGACAAAATTTTAGTAGTTCAAGTTATGGCAAAGAAATCTATAAGATAAACCAATTTAATTAGTTCAATGTTCATCTACTGAAATAGAAACCAAAAGTTGAACTAGTAAAATTACTAGTTCAACTTTTGGTTGTGAAATAATAGTTGAACAGTCGCGATTTCCATACAACAAAAATATCGAATATCTTTGCCATAACATCAAAATACTTTGTTCAACTTTTGGTTAAAAAATCTACGGCAATTATACAATTAATTTGAGCTATAATCGGCGAGTCTATCTTTTTCGTGTGATTTTATAAACGCATTTCTAAAAATACCACTTTGCCCGATAGTTGAACGCCGTTCAACTATTAGCTCATACCTCTGATTTTGGAACCATTACTTGAACAGCAAATTACTCGTTAAATAATACAAAAAAACATTTTCTTTATTTACAATAATATTAAAGATATAGTCGAGAATACATACCAAGCATAAAAATGTTAATCAATGCATTATTCAATTTGATATGCAATTAAAAGCTTAAAATGTGAGGCTCTTTTTTTAATAAGGATTCCATACAACTGGCACTTTTGACCGGAATCCGAGACGCGAAAATCGCTCACGTTCACGTCCGTGATGTAACTTTTCTTGAATTATGTTTTTCACCTCGGCAAAGTGTTGCTGCATTATGAAAAAAAATTTTTAGGCGTATAAAATGTGCCACTATTTAATTAAGGCCAAACGTTCAACTTCTGGGGGGTGTTCATCTTTTGGTTCCACTACCCTACCTGTTCCTTTTTTAGTCTGGTGCCTATCGTCTTTTGTCTGGTGCCCATTATCTTTTGCCTGGTGTTGCCTGTAACCTAATGACCCTGGGCACTCACCGTGAACCGGTAGACCTTCCCAAAGCCCTCGGTGTGCCGGACCTCAACCAGGTCCCCCTTGGCGGCGCCGCGCTTCTCCAGCTTCCAGTTGGGCAGCGTCACCACGTGGAACGCGTTCTGCATGCTCTCCTCAGCCAAGTGTTTGTATTCGTCTATCTGTTGACAAGAGATCGTAATTGAGCGATTGTTTGAGTGTTCAACAGTCTTATGCGGGTATTTTGAGGATCGACATTTGCCTCATTGTTAATTAGTTTAACACATTCAGAACCAAGGACCCGGCTCCCGGGTTCTTCAAAACATTCGCGAGATACCGAGAACCCGGTAGCCGGGTTCATTTTGTACTAGCTATAGACTACTCGGTTCCGCGCAGATGTTTTGATTTTAGGCTTGGTCGTGAATGTGTTAAAGAAGAGGTTCTCATGCTGTTTTACTGATACATCCCTTCTAAAGTTTTATGGGGTTGATGGACCACTGCTGCTACATTTGTACTGAATTCCTGAATACACACATATGTACCATCACCAGTGCGGACCCCCGTCGTGTCTTCCATGGACCCCTGCCTGAATAACTTTGGGAACCACTGATTAAAGGATTCTTTGTAACTTCTGGAGCAGTTGCTACAAATATGGTTGTTCTTGGACGGTAATGATAATTGTTATCTTGGTAAGAAACATGCTAGCAACCTGTTACAGTTATACCACTTCTTCCATCTTATTTCAAACCTAAAATTATGCTCGCAGTGGGTGCTACACGTGAAATAGTCACAATCGTTGCTTTCCCCATTTGGGAACACAGGCGTGATTGTATGTATGTATGTTTGTTTGTCTAAGTACCAAATTAAATATGTTATCTGTAGGCCAAAAGTTCAGCTGCATTCCTTCAACTTCTTATCATCGTTTTTCTTAATGCATTCTGTTATATTAAGCACAATGAAAGACGAATTGTAGTCTCTTTTTGTGGTAATTATTTAAAATCTAAATATTAAAAGGAGAAACTGACTGACTGACTGACAGATCGACGCACAGCCTAAACGGCTAAACGTAGGCACTTGAAATTTGGAAGGGACGTAGCTTAGGTACGGGAACGGGAATTAGCGGGAAAATCCCGTTGTATAAAAATCTAAACCGCTTAAGTTAGACGCTTGAAATTTGGCATGCAGGTACCTTAGTAAATTTTAAGCTTAGTTGCAACGGGATATTGCGAAATTCCCACGGGAACGGGAATTAGCGGGATAATCCCGTTGTATGAAAAATCAAAAACCGCTTAAGTTAGACCCTTGAAATTTGGCATGCAGGTTGCCTTAGTAAACTTAAAGCTTAGTTGCAACGGGATATTGCGAAATTCCCACGGGAACGGGAATAAGCGGGAAAATCCCGTTGTATGAAAAATCAAAAACCGCTTAAGTTAGACGTTTGAAATTTGGGATGCAGGTACCTTAGTAAAGTCAAAGCTTAGTTGCAACAGGATATTGCGAAATTCCCACGGGAGCGGGAGTTAGCGGAAAAATCCCATTGTATGAAAAATCTAAACAGCTTAAGTTAGACGCTTGAAATTTGGCATGCAGGTACCTTAGTGAATTTTAAGCTTAGTTGCAACAGAATATAGCGAAATTCCCACGGGAACGGGAGTTAGCGGGAAAATCCCGTTGTATGAAAAATCTAAACGGCTTCAGTTAGTCGCTTGAAATTTGGCACGCAGGTACCTTAGTAAACTTGAAGCTTAGTTGCAACGGGATATTGCGAAATTCCCACTGGAACGGGAGTTAGTGGGAAAATCCCGTTGTATGAAAAATCTAAACCGCTTAAGTAAGACGCTTGAAATTTGGCATACAGGTACCTTAGAAAACTCAAAGCTTAGTTGCAACAGGATATTGCGTAATTCCCACGGGAACGGGAATTAGCGGGAAAATCCCTTTGTATGAAAAATCTAAACCGCTTAAGTTAGACGGTTGAAATTTGGCATGCAGGTAAGATGGAAACAGTCGAAGGGATGGGGAGTGAGTAACATAGGCTACTTTTGTCTTTTTATAATCCATCACTTCTCTAAAATGAGGGGTGTAAAGTATTTATGGAGCATTCCGCAATTTATCAATGTTTTCTATGCAGCTTTATGCCTTATCTTTTTATCCTATTCCCAAATTGAAAGACATATACAGTATCGCCAGGATCGTAGCAAGTGGAACAAAGTGGTCTCTGCCTACCCCTGTGGGAAAGAGGCGTGACTGTATGTATGTATGTATACAATATACATATCGTCTACAGCAGCGTATTCAAATAATTCTGAGATCTCTTCTGTTTCATTCCGAATTTAATGCGAGCGAAGCCGCGGGCAAAAGCTAGTAATTAATAAATGACTACGATTGTTTTCATACGAATTAAGCGTAATTTAATGTAGCCTTATCTAATATTGGTCTTCATTTTCGGCTTGTTAATATCTAAATTACTCCATCTCTTCATCTACACTAATATTATAAAGAGGAAAACTTTGTTTGTTTGTTTGTTTGGTTGTAATGAATAGGCTCAGAAACTACTGGGCCGTTCTTAAAAATTCTTGCACCATTCGAAAGCCACAATATCCACGAGTAACATAGGCTAAATTTTATTAAAAAAAATAAAGGATTCTGTTAAATATTTGTGTTTAGATATCTACATCTACACTAATATTATGAAGATTATGAAGAGGAAAACTTTGTTTGTTTGTAATAAATAGGCTCAGAAACCTACGACCCCAAAATCCGAAATTTACGCGAACGAAGTCGCGGGCGGAAAGCTAGTTAAGTATTTATAAGTAAAGTCCAACCACTTAGCAACAAAACAAGGATAGGTAGAAGTCAATCTCCATACAAAGTGCGCGTGAGCAACGCACAGACACGATATCTCGGAACAGTCGGGACCAGGCCGAGCGGCCGTCCGCTTGAGACGCGCCTGTGGACGATTCTGCAACCTTTTCAAGAGTAACTACCAGAGCTGAAATCACTAGTGTCCGACCGAAGATACAATTTTGGCCGAAGCCGATTAATCGGTTTTCATCAAAACCTTCGGCCGAAGCCGAAGCCGAAGCCGAAGGTGTGTTGACCCTATGTTGACCCTAAGAAATACGAGAATTTGCTAATAGTAAAAAAAACGGTAGTAAATTATGCGCAGTTTCGCTTCTAAATCAAATGTGACCATGTTGTTATGTTATTTGTTGACAGTAATTTATATAATTAACTGCAAGTAATTCGATCGGGCCGACGAAACGCTGCTCTGCTAAGCGCTGCGCACTATCCCTCTCGCTCTGGCATCGTTCGTCCAATTTCAAATCACAACTTGCTAAGCTTCGGCTTCGGCCAAAGCTTCGGCCAAATTTTGGCCGAAGCCGAAGGTTTGGCCGAAGATGGTTTTTTAGGCCGAAGGTGGCCGAAGCCGAAGCCGAAGCTTCGGTCGGACACTAGAAATCACCTTTGCAAGAGTCGGAACTGTGCAATTGTAACAAGTATCCCCACTCCGTGTGGTGTCGGGCTTAGAATAACACCTCTCCATTTCTTCCGTGGATGTCGTAAGAGGCGACTAAGGACATAGGTTAAGGTATATTTTAGGCGACAGGCTAGCAACCTGTCACTATTGAACCTTCCACCTCAAAACCTAAAAAATATTATGCTAGTGGCTACAAAAGTGCGTGATTGTATGTGTGTATGTATGTATCTCTATTTAAAACTAGCTCACTCTTAGTTTCGGAATCGGCATAGCGTGACAGAGGAAGGCGATCGCGATCCCGAGCGTCTCGGTAACGCTTTCGTGTCACAAACCAATCCTCTGTTATTTTACACGAAACGAATGTTCGGTGAATCATTCGTTCAATTGGCTTCAAACGTGCTTGGACTAGTTTTAGCTGTCGTGACGTTACGTGATACCGTTTGTGTCAATTTTAAAGTGAAATTAGTTTTAACCAGTCAAATTAAAGCGTGTTCCATTTGTACCCAGTGGAGTCGAGTTTAAGAATAACACCTCTCCATTTCTTCCGCGGAAATTGTAAGAGGCGGCTAAGGAAATAGGTTTTAGGCAACAGGCTAGCAAACTGTCACTATTATACTTGCCAACTTTGAACAAAAAGTGACACAGTCATAATTTTGTAAGAAAGAATAGGCAGCATTTTTCGTTCACTGCGTACCCCGACTGAGAAAACTATGTATGTAATTATTGTGATTCCGAGCGCGGTAGACAATAGCCCAGCCGACTAATCGCCAATTAGATAACTTCATTCAACAAATGTTATTCATATTTTTAACGTTATTGTGAGGACGTATGATTCATTTTTTTTTATCACAAGGAAGGTAAAGAGCCACATGCAATTATTTCGTTACGAAAATTAAGTACAATAGGTATACTGTGTTCATTTCAAAATGAGAATCGAGAACATTATAACAAACAATAGTAAGTGTATTTGCATTTATAATTTCCAGATTTTTATATCTCTTGAAATTCTTATATTGAAATAAAAAGAAAAGAAAGAAAGATATTAAATGACAAAAAATTTACACTGATAAAACATTGAATTTATCTAAAAATACATTAGCCTGAATAAGTAAAAATAACCCCGTAATAATACCCCGTGTGGTGCCGGGTTAGAATAGCACTACCCCCTTTCTTCCCGTGGGTGTCGTAAGAGTCGACTCTGGGAAAGGGTTAGTGTATTGTGGGCGATGGGCTAGCAACCTGTCACTGCAATATCACGTTTGACCACCTGGTTACCCTGCTGAAATTGCTAAACGTGGCACTGGATTTTCGAATTCACGTGCTCTGCCTACCCCTCTTGGGAATACAGGCGTGAGTATATGTATGTATGTATGTGTATGTAAAAATAAACAGAGTATATGTATATATGCGATTTGTTACATGTCAAATTTACGCATTTCACAGGAGAACTATCATAACCATAAAGCCAAGGATACACTAGGGGACAAATGCCCTGCGACACGTGTCCCCAGCAACGTCGGCCGAAGTAGCGCGACGTTGCCGGACTTCGCTCGACATGACATCTAAATCTAAATCTAAATCATGTCGCGCGACACGTGTATATACGCGGATATAAGTCGCGCGATGTCGCCAGATATGTCAGGCGAAATTGGCCGACTACGTTCGACATGTCGCCGACACAATGTCACGAACATTTATCCCCTAGTGTATTCTTGGCTTAAACATAATTAAGATTGATATAAAATGCCATAACTTCCGAAAACTAACTCATAGTAAGACAAATCAGATGGACTCACGTCTTTATAACAAGATTAGCTCGACACGTTTCGGGCCAATACGTGACCCATCCTAGGGAGCGACGCGCCACGGCGGCAGCGGTTAGACGCGCCAGCTAATCACAATATAAAGACGTGCGTATAAATCGAAGTGGAACACTTTATGAGGCTAAAAATAAAATATTTACGGTTCTAAATCATGAAATTCACATTTGCCTCACTACCAATGATCCATCTGTTGTGAAATTTAGCAATCGAATACATCCTATTATTGGGCACAGGCCTCCTCATAGTATGAGAGCTGTAGTACCCACACAAATTGGGAACTTCAAACACAATGCATGCAGGTTTCATTGATCAATGAGAAAGAAAGAAATATTGTGTCAATAACTTAATAACCCGGTGTGGTGTGTGGTTTCGAATAACACCTCTCCATTTCTTCCGTGGATGTCACAAAAGGCGACTAAGGAACCAGGTTATTGTATGTTTTAGGCGTCAGGCTAGCTAGCTGTCAAAAGTCAAAAATTACACTAAAAGTGGCACCGAAACGTGAAATAGTCACGATTGTATGTGCATTTTGTGTCCCCTACCTACCCCATTTGTGAATACAGGCGTAATGTGTTTAAACCTAAAATTGTGCTAAAAGTAGCTCCGAAACGTAAAATAGTCACGGTTATTTCTGTGTAACGTTACGGGAGCTCTGCCTACCCGGGAATACAGACGTTATACATGAATTTAAAAATAACTTATTATCATTTGTGCTAAAAGTGACTCCAAAACGTGAAGTAGTCATATTTTGTCTGTGTAACATTTCTGGAGCTCTGCCTACCCCATTTTTGAATACAGGCTTGATGTATGAGCTTGAAATAACTTACTGTCATCCATTCAGCTTTAAACTCTTCTTCTGGCGCTTTATTAAAAAGAACCTTCATCCAACTCGCTATAGAAAATCCGAATCGACTCGAAGACTCGAGTTTCTGTTCAAACTCTTCAGTAGTTTTGGCATTCTCGAGTTCCGAGAGCGTCTCGTCTATTACTTTCTGATCTACGTCGGCCGTAACAGCTGACGAGGAGGCAGCCATCTTGAATTGTTTTGTTTTTTTTTGCTTAGACGCTGTCCACACTTATACAGCCTGTATAAATTCGTTGCACAAATACAACAAAAATTTCACCGCGTCAGTTTGAACGTAGATTAACACTATTTAAATCTCACAATTCTTATCAAATGGGTTATCAAAATTAGATAAGTTTATCAAGAAAACGTTTTGATTTTCGATAAGTACACGGCTAAGCGATTTTTTTTGGACGCGCGCGGCCCGCTCCGCTGTCAGTAACATACTGAATGTGTGTTGAAACTGTTTATTATAGAGACTAGACTGATTATCATTGCTACATGTGTTACTATACCTTATTATTACTAGATACGCACTGGGTGTTTGTTTGTATTATGAATTATTACGGCATATTTTTTAAGCCGTGTGTTATCGGGTTTAGAATAACATTCAATTTCTTCCGTGGATGTCGTAAGGAGCAACTAAGGAAATAGGCTTCGGTATATTCTAGGCGTCAGGCTAGCAACCTGATTGTAGTTTTTTTATGTAACTTAAAACTAGAAATGATAATAGTGGCCTCTAGACGTGGAATTTTGACTTTTATATAGTTTTGTGTCCTCTGTCTAACCCATTTGGGAATACAGATGTTATGTTACGTATGTATGTATGAAATGAAATTAATTGTATATTATGCGTAGGATGACATATTTAACCAAATTAAAAAAAATGGTACGCAAATATGTTTGTTTTAGTAAAATTTTGATAAAATATTGTTATTTATTTGTTTCGAAAAATAAAACTCACATCTTAAGTCCATCAAGTTTAGCTCGACATGTTTCAACTAATCCGTAGCCCTTAGGAGTCGCGCGAACAGAGCGGCAGCGCGCAGTGCGCGTTTGGCAGCTGCCACCAGCTCCCAGACGAAGGGCTACGGATTATCCCGAAACATGTCGAGCTGAACTCAAGCTGAATGCATCTCACGGTAGTTTTACGTTCGAAACTATTTCTTTGTTCTAAAAACAAATGATTTCAAATCTGGAAAGTACCTACCTACGGTCGACGCAATATCTACCTCTAAATAGTCTAAATAGAAATAGTGAGTTTTTTTTCCAAAACTACCGGATTCGATTCCCGAACAGATTATTTTTAAATGTATGAATGCAGTTTTTCTTCTTATTAAAATCGATGACATGACTCCTAAGAAGAGATCTTCGTATATCGTATAGTTTCGGACTTCCCCATGCTGACCGTTTTAAATGGGCCACCCTGCATTTTATTTTACAGCAGTAACATAAACCAGTATGGCGCTCTGTTGTCTCTGTTTGTATGTATGTATGTATGTATGACTACTCGTCTTTGATAACAGCTAACAATGAACTATGCGTTGATGATTCAACTCAACAGTTCGAAGGTCAAATTTGCGTAGGAGTTCGAAAGATACGATGCTATGTTATGGACTCGTTATGATAAACATAGGTACATAAATGGGGCAAAACTAGCTCCTCTCCAGTTCTCCCGTGGTTATCGTAAGGAGGTTCTATATCTGGATCGTTAACGTATTATGTCATAATCATAATGATCATTTGTACCAACACTCATATGCCATATCTTTAGTTTTCCTCAACATTTCCTCCTTTTCCTTAGTCGCCTTTTGTGACATCTACGGAAGAAACGGAGTTTTCATTGAAAACCCTAAACCACAAATTTAATAAATGTAACAATTAAATACTCCTTAACTATCGCTTTTTCATTGCAAATATAAGTTAGAATTTTCCACAGACTTATATCGAACTAGATACCGCGAGTTCCTGCATTTGTATGAAAACCAAGCGTGTCACTTTTTCTCAACGGTAGGTATACTAGGTATCGTCACATTAGCTCTTTAGTGATAGGAATTGACAGTCCGAGTGAAACTCATTCAAAGATGATGCCGCCTTATTCAAGTTATCTTGTCTCTAGGCAGTTAAACCTAATCTAAGCGTTATAAAACTAAATAAAATCGCGTCAAAAGAGGAGCATTGCTCTTCCTTTTGGCACGCAAAGTACATACACTTGAGTCATCTAGTTCGATATAAATCTGTGGAATTTTCCAAATATCGAGTATAAATATCACACAAGTTATATTTTTTCACAGAGAGACAATAAAAAATATACGTTTAGTTATTTATTCGCTATAAACACCTTTTACTACTTAGACCTTGACAAAACCACTGGTTCGACTACTTTTTGATATCCTTTTGAGATTCAAGATGGCCTCGGTCAAGTGACAGATGAAAAAAGATGGCGGCGACAGAGTTGCCAGTTCAAAGACTTTACCTCAACTGTGGGTAATTTTAATAAATTATTAGAGAGTCAAACATTATAAGTGACCTTAGAATTACAACTTACATAAATATTTTACATTCGTCAAAACATTTGACCAGAGAATGGTGTAGGTGTAGGTATTGTCTCTTTTTCTAAATTCTTTCTTCGGGTTAGAATAGCACCTCCCCCTTTCTTCCCGTGGGTGTCGTAAGAGTCGACTCTGGGAAAGGGTTAATGTATTGTGGATTGTGGGCGATAGGCTAGCAACCTGTCACTGCAATATCACGTTTAACCATCTGGTTACCCTGAAATTGCTAAACGTGGCACTGGATTTTTGAATTCACGTGCTCTGCCTACCCCTCTTGGGAATACAGGCGTGAGAATGTGTGTGTGTGTTCTAAATTATTGCGGAACCCTGGGGTACCGCGGAGCACACTTTAAGTATGGCTGCTTTAACTTAACAAACTAAACTCTGTCACTAGTTCGACGTCCCGGTCAAATCGGCAAGATTTCAAGCAATGGGCGAACTTACCCCTAAATGAAAACCTTGCCAACTTAGATACCGAGCACTGTAGACAAAATTGCGGGCATAAACTAGTAAACGTACTTCATTACTTTCAGACAGTTTTAAGCACAGATTTATATCGAACTAGATGACTCAAGTGTATGTACTTTGCGTGTCAAAATGGAGCCAAAAGGAAGAGCAATGCTCCTCTTTTGACGGGATTTCATTTAGCTTTATACCCCTTAGATTAGGTTTGACTGCCTAGAAACAGGATAATTTGAATAAGGCGGCATCATCTTTGAATGACTTTCACTCGGATTGTCAATTTTCATCATTTAAGCGCTCATGTGACTATACCTACCGTCGAGAAAAAGTGACACGCTTGGTTTTCATACAAATGCAGGAACTCGCGGTATCTAGTTCAATATAAGTCTGTGGTTTTAAGCCTGATTTGATTGTTTTAAGTTAACAAAACGTCGCATCCGGTTGCAGTCTGGCTTTAAAAGGAACTCTAACAAGAAGTGATAGCTATCATTTTGCAATAGCAACATATTTTTTTTAGGTACGTTTGATACGAAACCTAGCAACATAAATCCAAAATTAATTATGATAGGTTAATCTCTTAATGCATTATAACATTTGTAATCGGCGCACGCTCGGTTTTATCCGTTTAAAAATAATTATCCTCGATAATAAATAAAAATGTCTGTGTGGAGTCGGATAAGAGTAACACATCTCCATTTCTTCCGTGGAGGTCGTAAAGGTGACTAGACTAAGGTCTTAGGTCTAGCTAGGTATGCTAATTGATACCTATGATTAGTACATAGAAAATTCCGGAAAAATCAATGAACCCGATTTTTAAAGTATTTCGTAGCTTTATTATGACATTTTATGGATTTATGTCAGTCAAAGTTTGTCTTTTATTATTATCGAAGATAATTATTTTTAAACAGACAAAAACGAGCGTGCGTCGATTATACTTCATTGTGCAAACTTTGACTGACATAAATCCATAAAATGTCATAATAAAGCTACAAAATATTTTCTTTTACCTACTTATATTTTTACCTACTACCTCTTCCATTTGTTTTCAAACTTAAAACTATGCTAGAAGTGGCCGCATAGCGTGAAAATAGTCATAATCATGGTTTTGTCTACGTCACGTTTCGTGTGCTCTGCCCACCTCATTTGGGAACAAAGCCGTGATTGTATGTATGTATGTGTGTATAGCTATAATTCCTTCGTTCAAAAAGAACAACTGTAACTACAGGTCAATATTTATCATTTAACATTAAATCTTTTACTGTCCACTTTCATTTCATAATAACGATATTAAGTAACTTAAAAACAATCCGTCAGCTGCTTTAGTAGATAAGGCAGTAGATACAAACGAAGATACCAACATAAGTCAATGTCATCAATGAATAAGTACATAACTGAAATAACTATTGCATTTCGTCATTGTATAAACAGTACCTAAGCCGTGATGGTTATGTATGTTATGTACATACATACATCACGCCTATATTCCCAAATGGGGTAGGCAGAGCATACTCAACGTAACATGGACAAAACCATGATTATATTTCACGCAGCCACTTCTAGCATAATTTTAGGTTCGAAAACAGATGGAAGAGATAGTAAAAGTGACAGATTGTTAGCCTGTCGCCAAAAGCATCATCATCATCATCATCAGCCTACATACGTCCCACTGCAGGGCACAGGTCTCCTCTCAGTATGAGAGGGCTTGGGCTATAGTTCCCACGCGGGCCCAGTGCGGATTGGGAACTTCACACACAGCGTTGAATTACTTCGTCGCTGTGTGTAGGTTTTAGAGGTGAGGCGAAAATATTAGATCAGATAAAAATACTAGGTATTTTCCGAGATTAGGCCGCACCTAATCCAAAGGACGCAGTACCTAATCCACCTAATCCAAGTTCTCACTACTACCGACTAGCCGCCTATAAATTAAATACGCCTACTTGCTTGGCTCAATTTTAAGCTGTCAGTCCTAAGCCTGTAAAAGTATGAAGGAAAGATTACAAATCATTAAACAAGTTTACTTAGAATGGTATGGTGACACAGTGTAGTACGCCGTGGTACTGCATCGTATCACACGCTCAATGCTCTATACTAGTGTTTTTCAACCTGTGGGTCGCGACCCCCTGGGGGGTCGCGAAGCTTCTATAGGGGGGTCGCCAGAAGTCAAGAGAACTAGGTCCTACTTTAGTAAAATAAACAATAAAGATTATTAATATTTTTTTATTTATTAAGTAAGAGAAACAAAAAATAAAATCCTAAGACCCATGTTAATTAATGCGAAGGTTGTGCTTGTTTTGACGTGACAACGTCTTAAATTAGGTTGAGCTGGGAGT
>BHDV01063706.1:0-22476 GCA_005406045.1 Adoxophyes honmai
ACCCATTTCCTCAGTAACCTCTTGTGACATTCACAGACGAAATTGAGAGATGTAATTCTAAACCTCAGACCACACGTGACTTAGTGCGATACATTTAATTAATTAATTACATAAAATGGACAAAAAGAACAAAAAAAAATTGTTTTAACTAGTAATTAGTAAACTAGTTCCTCAGGTCTATTTTGATATGTATTGTGGAGTTATATTTTATTCTGTAAGGAGAAAGAAATAAATAAAATTAAGAAAGACTGAAAACAAATATCTATATGGTTAATATGGCCAGCTGCTGCCGAAACTCAAAAACCAATACGATTAATATGGCCACATAGTGGCCATATTTGCAGTTGTACTCACATTTCACTTAAAAGTTAAAAAACAAAAATATAGAAAAGTAAGCATGAAAAAAACATACCCATATAATTTGCGATTAGTAATGACAAAAATAGACTACATAGTTTTAGTTAAAAGTCAACAGAAACCAAAAAAACATTAAAACTTATGAGTGAATATTTGCATCCGTGACACGTGGTTTCTATCAACTGCCATTGCAGAACCATCGTTGCCGCAGGGAAGATGGTGGCGACACCTGAGCATTACTTACACTTAGACGTAACAGTGCATATAAACAAAGTTGTATATCTCGCTATAGTTATGGCTGTGTAGGGGTATGGCCATATTTTTCGGCTGGCCATATTCGACCCAGGTACCTTATGTACACGATTCGGCATCATGATCGTAAAGCTTTACGTTACACGTGAATTCGTGAAGCGGTGGTTACACTGAGGCGTTCACCTGATGCGGTCGCTGCACGTGTTCCAAACTTCTTCAGTCACCGAACGTTGCCTTTACACCAGACTGTTCCTGACTGTTTCAGATACGTACCTACTAAGTGAAATAACACGGATACTCGCACGTTTTTATATCGAGATACGACGTAACGAGACGTGTGGTAAGAAGCGAGTGTATCCAATTTATTTTACCATGAGTGAGCAGTTTTATTTTAAAATTAGGTACTTACTTGTATACCAAAGCACTGCTGCAATTTAGTGCTGCATTCTTTCAGAAGATCGAACATCAGGACCAACTCTTGCAAGTAATCTCGCAACTGGCTCTGTTCAAAACTGATATCGATTTCACTCAATTCATCGAACGTAGATTTTAATGTGACACTCATTTGTTTTAGCGACAAACTCGCGATTCTCATTAAACTTTTATAAAAGAACAGTTTAATGTAAAATGTATAACCATTCCATAACATTATAAACAAATTTATGAGAAATGCAATATTATCGCCGAAACTAAAAGTAGTTTTGGTTACAAGTAAACCATAGGAAATACAGATGGCAATAATGGTGTAAATAATTCCGATTATAGTTAGAACGGTAATGATGCTTTTAGCAAGCGCGCGCAGGCCTCGGGAATAAACAGTTTTAGATTTGCAAAAGTCGTGTACGAGGTTAAGATTCATGATGATATTTACAAATTGTTTCGAGCGAGAAATACTCAAAGTGTAGTTTAACACTGTAGTCGTTAGTAATGATAAATTATAAACAGTTGAGTATACGCACAGTACAGGATTTGTATTGTATAGATGTGGGAACAGTATGTAGACATGGTAATAAAATTGAAACAATACGCTAATCAAAACGATCAAAGTAACTCGTGCCGCTGCTACCGCTTTTCCCGATCTACAGAACGTGCAATAGTTTCGAAAAACACCCATCACATTTTCAATAACTATGAGCGCATTTAATATATCGATTTTCGATTTCAGTTTTGTCATTTTTATGTACGTATGCCGTCGTAAGCCAGCCTAAAATGGAAGATATCGGCGTTAAAAATGAAACGTGTTATTACTTAATCCTATTTCTGTTACTTCCAAATAAACATATTATCTAAATAAAAATACAGACTATGTGAACAGTAAGAAATACAACCATCATTCAGAAATTAAACCGAGTGGATCTTAAAACCGATTAAAAATAAATAAAAATGTTTACTTTTAAAATAGATAACATAAATACTCTGTGAATTTTTCAAATGTTTGCCTGTTACCGTTATTTACATCTAACCAAAAATATCACGATTTTAGTACACATATGAGAGACCCCCCTTCTGTAAATAATGTTTATTTTATTTTATTTGTTGTTAAGCGGCAATATAAATAAATAATTTGATAAAATTTCAACAGTCCAGCTAGCACGGTTCGTAAAATATAGACTGGCGACAGACGGAAAAGAAAATCTCAATAAAAGGCCCCATTATCCCTTTGGACATATCCATATAATGGTCTTTATGGGTGAGCGAAGTAACCTCGTAGGAGTAACTAACGGTAGATCCTTTAAGAGACTATTTACTTAAAACACTAATACTTGATGACATGAAGTCGTCGCACTGAATTAGATTCCATTGTCGGACACCATTACTTCTAAGCACGGGCCATACGACAGCATTCTTCGCCAGCTATTCACAGACTTTCATTAAGACGGTAGGCAGTTGCCAGATGTAAAGGAAAATCCGTACATTTACGGTTTATTGTACTTAAATAGATCATGCCTGCATTCCCAAAAGGGGTAGGCAGAGCACACGAAACGCTACAAGAAAATACATAACTATGTCAAGTGACTTGGCCACTTCTAAAACGTTTTTTAGTTTTTAGTTGGCAAGTGTAATTGTGACAGGTCGCTAGCCTGTCTCCAAAAATCCTTACTAATATTATAGATCGGAAAGTGAGTTTGTTTGTTTGTTTGTTTGTTTGTTCCGCTTTCACGCCGTATCTACTGAACCGATTGCTTTGAGATTTTGCAGACGTAAAGATAGAAGTTCGGATTAAATAATATGCTACTTTTTATCCCGGAAAAAATTTATGTTCCCGAGGGAAAACCAAAATATAGTTTGCTTGATAGATCGATATTGATCGATGATAGATCGATATCGATCGATGACCGATCGATAGATGATAGGTCGATGGCGCTGTATGTCGTTTGAAACGAGAAGTTTTCTTATATTTTGTGCTTTATACCGCAATATAACCGAGTTCCACGCGAGCGAAGCCGCGGGCGGAAAGCTAGTTATAATATACTTTGACCTATTTTCTGCCACGGAAGAAATGAAGAGATATTCCAACACCACACAGGCGAACCTCAAACAAAAGTAACAAAACATACTTAATACAAATTCAACCAGACAGAAAAAAAACGTAGAGTCTACTCTAAAAAAACCGTCTAACTCTAGGAGTACTGAAACACTGATTTACTTGTATGATTATGAATTTAATACATGTACAGTTTTTAACATAACAGCGTTTGGTAGTTTAGTACAGATTAAGTTTGATAATTCAAAGCCTAGATCATAATTCTCGGTTATCTAAGTATACATTTCACAATTCTCAATTACCAAAGTCCGTATTTTCACAAGCCTCGATAATCTAAGCCTTGATTTTCACAATTCTCGGTCACCTAGGCATAGATTTTTCACAATTCTCGATTACCGATTGGCATTTATAATTTTGTGACATCACGGCGGTAGGCAGAGCACACAAAAGGCCGCATAGAGAAACAATTACTATTAATCGATTTTTTGTTAACTATTTTTAATCTTCTGTGATCAAAGATTATTTTAATTAATTGATGGATATTCTATACTTTTAAGGAACTCTCCAGTTTTCGAGTGAGGCGCTGGTAACCCAGGCTGAATGCCGGTTGGTCATTGCGCGGGGCTGTCGTGCAATATGGCTCGTATTAAAGCAAGACGTGCGAGGGGCCGCCTTAATTAATTTAAATAAATACCACCAACGGGGTAACGGTTCGACATATAAATTCTACATACAAGACCATACTTAATTATTATGATTATAACGCATCGCAGCAACCTTTAGCATAATTTAGAAAACAGATAGAAGAGGTAGTATAATAGCGGTAGGTTGCTAGCCTGTCACCTAATATAATGAACTTAAACAGATTTTGTCGCAAAACAAAAAAAGAAAAATAATCAATTCTAAAGTAAAAGAAAAATCCTAAATAAAATGAAAGTGAGAAATTTTATAACATTTAACGTTATTTTTTTTTTTTTGGATTTTGTTTTCTTTTGTACCTATAATAAAGTGTTTACTTACTAATTTATATCTACACCCATTTATTTTGTCGATTCCTAATAGGCACCAATGCCCTTTGATCACACATTCACAGTCCACATTGCCCTTTGGGCTTTTATTAGTACCTGTCCATATTTCCTTATTTTTTGCACACTTAATCAAATCTTTTTAATACAGTTGCTCAAAAATGGGTGCTTTTCGTGGCTGGAGATCGTGCGGAAAGTTCGAATTCGCGCACTAGTGCTTTTTTCATTTCCACTTTTTTTTAATTATGCTTGTTCCAATTTATGACTAAGTACTCATCAATTAATGTTTTTGATATAATAATTAGTTAAAATTTAATGATTAATTAATGTCTTTAAACATTGTTATGAACATAAAAAAATTAAGAAATATAAGTACATACATATGTACATTTTTAATAATTTTATCACACAAGTTTTCATCATAATACGTTTTATATTTAATGTTGAAAAATCTTTCTTAATCAAAGCATCTGAGTGGAATGGAATGGCCGCCAAATGTGTCAAATCGCCAGCCAATAAGAGGCGTTTTTCTTTTTTTTTAATATTCCTTCCTTTAAGGAAAACGCAAAGGCTTCAACGCCATACAGCCTGGTCTGAGGTAATATTGTTTTATTATTATTAATTTACTAAACATGTCTTTTTTTCGCAACTGTATTAAAAAAAGTCGTTCAATACTAGGGCGGAATTGTCATTCATTACTCGTACCGAGTCTTACCACTCGCCTGCGGCTCGTGGTAAGATATCTCGGTACTCGTAAATAATGACAAACTTTCCGCACTTGTATCGAAATGTACTATTTTTACCAACTAGTCGTAGCTTGATTAATAATAGATTGTTTGACAAAAACTTATTCGAATGTTTAAATCGAAACAATCTAAATAGACATCAGTTACTTCTCAAAACTAAACTGTAGACTAACGCACCAAGTAACAATTTACAATAGTAACACACTGCGAATATAATGACAGTTGTGACCTTGAGTCGATGGAAAAATATCAGTGCGCAGACGCATGAGTTATCAGATACACGGGTTCCGACATCACACCTTTTGCTACTCGAACGAAACTATTTTTAAAAGTAAGTAATTTTGCTTTTTTTGCGCGTCTTTTCACAATTCTGTAACAAATTAAGCTCGTCGAGCTCAACGACGAGATGTCAAAAATTAGATGTGGTTTAGCATAGAAAAGACAACTCGACGTCGAGTTTTGTTAGAAATTAAGTTAAATGAACACGACTGTTAATTTGTTTTTTTTTTACATTAATGTAAACGTTAGTCATCATCATCATTTTATAGTAGGTATAAAACATAGTCGCTTCCCGCTATCTGTTCTTATCCTTTAAACTACACAGCGGATTTTAATGCGGTTTCTTCGGGTTACTGAGACTTTGCTGACCATCCGTGCGTCCGTCCGTCCGTCTGTCGGCAGGCTGTATCCCACGATCCGTGCTAGCCAGACTGTTGAAATTTCCACAGATTAGGTAGGTATTTCTATTGACGCTATAACAACAAATACTAAAAATACATACAATCACGCCTGTATTCCCAAACGGGGTAGGCAGAGCACACAAAACGCTACATAGACAAAACGATGACTATTTCACGTTTCGTAGCCACTTCTAGCATAATATTTTTTAATACTAAAAATAATATGATATAATTAATGATGAGGGTTCTCATACAACTTACCTGTATTTTTTCAGTTATGGGTACGGAACCCTGCGAGCGCGAATCCCACTCGCACTTGGCCGGTTTTTATCGATTTACTTATTTTATTTGTGCAGCTAATATTACCTAGTAGGTACTATTACTATGTATTTAACTTTCATTTATATATACCCAATCGTATCTTCTGTCACTCTCCGCGTCAGAATACAATTGTGCAAACAGCTTTGCGGCTGCATTGGCATTTAACGTAATGTGTAAGATAAGAAGTGTAGATATTTTATTATTTTATTATGTATGTGTGTTATTTGCAGGTACAGTAGCTACAATCACCATGGGCGACAGTGTGAAGGTCCAAGACCTGGACAGCCAGTCGCAGGAGATGCTGAGCAGCTTATTCAAAGGTAATTTTCACCCCTTTTGGTACCGGGTTTGGAGTTACGGAATAAATATAGATTAAAATTGCGACCACGCCAATGCTTAAAATACGCGGCGACGGTACGTTTTTGACGCACGCTCCACACCCTACTGCTCAAAATACGTTCCCCATACGAATTCTTGACGTGAACCTCCCAAACCGATGACAGTTTTTTAATTTTTATTTACAGTATAATTATTAGTATTTTTTAAGCAGCCAGCGGTGTGGAGTGCTTGCATCAAAAACGGTGCGGATACGACTCGTCACTGCGATATTGTGACCGTTTTTTACGCAGCGGTGTGAGGAACGTGCGTCAAAAACGTCAAGCATACGATGCGTCACTGCGATTTCGTACCGTAGCAGCATCGCCTTTTGAGTTGACAATATAATTTCGTTTTTTTGGCTTGTTTTTTCGACCGTCTATCACATTTGTTCGCATTATAACGTTAACCTTTCACTATGAAGTTTTATACTAAGGATACATAACTGGATAAGTAACTGGCTGGAAATAGTGATACGGCCAATTTCCAAACACGTCAACCTGCACATTAACTACCAATCCTTGACTGGTCATCTGTTTTCAGGATCCTGTGAAAGCTTCGTTCGGGCCGGGCAAGGCGGCTACGTCTTGCCTCGGGACTACAGAGAGCACGCCGACCAGATAAAGAGCATGCCCGTCCGCCCGGACGACATCTGGGTGGTCACCTACCCTCGCTCAGGTAAGACAAGCCTTCTATGCCGGCTACACACTCGCCGAGAGGCTCTCAGCGCGAGTCTCGAGCGAAAAGCTCTCGACGAGAAGGCACCGTGTACACACTCGGGGTGTCAGTTAAACAGCGGATATCGACCACGATGGACCTAGAAACTGCTGCGGCCATTTGCCTTTGTTCTGTTAGTGACTACGATTGTTTACCTATTTTACTCGGCCGCAAAAAACCAACACGCAGCAGAGGCGAGGCCCGAGGCGAGACCCGAGGGGGCGAAAGTGACGAGACAAAGCGAGAATATCATGGCGGCTGTACACACTCGTCGAGACACCACGAGACAGGCCGAGCGCGGGTGTGTACAGGGCGCTCTCGTCTTGTCTCGCTCTCTCGTTCTCATATCGGTCGCTCTCGGCGGCGTGTCGAGAGGCTCTCGGCGAGAGGCTCTCGACGAGTGTGTACAGCCGCCAACATGCACACGCTAAACTTGTTCTCGGTCAGTTTCGGGGTGTGTCGAAGAGTGTGTACAGCCGGCATCATTATTAATGGCAGGTGTACAGTCGGTCAAGAAATTGGTCTACCCCCATAAGATCGATGTTTATTTGAACGTCATGAAACAACAAGGTCGATTTCCCCTTGCCATAATAGTATGAACTTCCTGATCATTATTGTATTTATGTCACGTCATACCTTGATATATCTCACAGAAACTTTTGTCAAAAATGGTAGACCATTTTCTTGGCCGTTCACACTCGTCTAGACCTGGCGAGACCATTTCGCCTACTCTTCACACCATTTTGATAAGAAAGAGAGAAAAAACGTTTATCAATACTAATTCGACACAAATACATAGTAAATAGCACAAACTAAAGTAATCAAACTGTTTCAAACACTATTATTGCTACATTACCTCTATAGTGTCATGTTAGACTAACACCTGCCGTTTCTTCCGTGGACGTCGTTACATCTTCATGCGTTTGTTCCCAGGAACAACGTGGACACAAGAACTGGTGTGGCTGCTGATGAATGATTTGGATTACGAGACCGCTTTGAAAATACCGCTTCTGGAGAGGTACTATTTCCTCGAGTGAGTGGTTTGGTGTAGGGGAGGTAGGGGAGGGATGGGCACTTTTTCACTATTTATTGCATAAAAGATCAGATTTTATAGATAGTCAACTTTTATTGCCAATTCTTATTGCACCAAGTATCTGGCTAGATATAATTAAAGAGCTTCCTTAAAAATTACAATCAGTCTCAAAATTACGAGATATTTTGTAAACTAAGTCAAAAGTGCCCATTGCTCCCTACGGTAGGGAGGCTTGGACATACCCTGTGGGAGGCTTGGGCACGGCCTATAAATTACTTTGTGTCCTTAATGGAATACAAAAATTAGTTAACAAATAAAGTATTGTTAAACTACATCAATAAAAGAAACCAAAAATAAAATTAACAAATAAAATACATCTTAAACAATACCTTAACTTGTCTGAGATTGGGTATAACCCATAAAGAACTATCAAACGTGTATTTAGAACTACCACGTTTGGTTTTATTGTATTGTCTTTTGTAGGTACTGCCAATTTAGATTTGATGTCGTCTAAAAGGACACTAGCTATGTCGTCTACTTCAGGAAAAAATAGGTGTTTCTGATCTTACTCAGCCTCTTAAATTAGTAGTGGTGGTTACCTCTTCTATGGCTCGTAATAGGATCTTTAGGAATTTCCCGTCGCAAACCTTTCTTTTTTAATTTAAGTAGTATCTCTCTACAATTAAAAGTCAACCAATAGTTAAAAATCTATACAGAATATAATAGGAGGGAGCATTGGGCATGCCCAAACCTCCCGCCCGTGCAAATGCCCATCTCTCCCTCCGTATACATTTTCAACATAGGTTACGGGTATTTTTTTTAATCTACGTATTTAGGCTTGAATTTCAGTTTAATTCATAGATTAGTAAATATACAATAGATAAATAATAAAAAATACACATACCTTTCATTAGTTTTCTTTTTATTACGATCCGAAATCGCAACAAAATACTTACTTTTACGAGTGCATAATCTTCAAACGTATTTGTGTTCGATAACTGACAGAAACAACAGATAGCCTATGGATGATCAGTGAAGCCATTCGGTAAATTAAATTACCAAATCACTAAAAAAATAAAATCTATTATCAAATCAGAATAAAAGAGGGGTGCCCATGTCTCCCAACTGCCCATCCCTCCCCTACCTCCCCTAATTCAATTTGACGACTTTAATCTGTTACCAGACCGATAGATCATAGATTGGCGATTAGAATGGAATAGTCGACGTGGATCGATAGTTTCTACCAGAACGTCTAGTGTATTCGAAACGATGATGGATTCGATCACGATTTTGTGCAAACGTTCCGCTGGCGGCGCTGTCTCAGTTTCCATGCAATTCTGCGTTAATTCGCAAATGAAATCGTTATCGAATCCATCATCGTTTTGAATTTGAATGCACTAGACGATCAGATCAATCCATTGATCGTCGATCGACGGCATAGAACGATGGTAGAATGAAATAGTAGAATAGAATATAGCCGGAGTTAGGGTCTCCCCACATTAGTCGACGCCTTATCAGCAAAATGCTTATGTCATAGGTAGAGCTTTATGTCAACGCAATAAGGGCGAACAAGACGTCAATCGGCTCGGCTCGTTCGACCGAGAATGGCCGAGCCAATTCACGTCTTGTTCGCCCTTATTCCTTTGACATAAGGCTTTTTCTACCCGCATTTTGCCGAAAAGGCGTCGACTAGTTTGGTGAGACCCTAAATCGATCAGCGTTGACCGGCGCTATCGACCGGCAATCGATCGCTTGGTTAGCCTACCGCGGTACCTGTCGATCAATTAGAGCTGCCAGACCAATCGACCACACTCGATCGACGTTGACCGATGCCTCCATCGACACCACACGTGCAAATTAAATGATAGCACAAAATAAGTACGCAAATAAAAAATCGCCGTTCTTTCCAGAATTATCGCTTTTCCAGCACCAAATGACACAGAGGCTGACCCGATCATCATGGAATTAATAGATAAAGTAGTGCCTCCGGTTCAAAGGACCAACGCTGCTCCGTCCCCTCGCTTCATCAAGACCCACCTTCCACTCTCCCTGCTGCCAGATAACCTGCTGGAGACGGCCAGAGTCGTCTACGTGGCAAGAGATCCGAGAGACGTGGCTGTATCCTATTTCCATCACAACAGGAGCTTCAAAAGCTTGGACTTCGTTGGAGAATTTAAGGAGTTTTGGGACCTGTTTGTGAAGGATTTGAGTGAGTCCAGGACCCTTTATCAGTGCTTAAACTTAGCTAATAAATTAGTTTGACACTATTTTAAAGAAAAATTGCCGTGAGACTCACTCAATAGTGAAATAAATAAGATAAATAGTCATGTCTTTATATCGCGGTGCTCAGTTAGGGATGTCGGAAATGAAATAAAATATCGATATATCGATATATCGATATTTTTGAAAATATCAATATCGACACCGATATTTTTATTTAAAAATATCGATATATCGATATATCGCTATGATACAAAAAAAATGGTTTAATTAACTTCAGTCATCTCATACTCTGTATTTTAACAGTTAAGGTAAAATAACCAATGCTCGACGCCTCAACGCCCAGTAGATGACACCCATCTTTTGAGCAGCAAATTAACTCGACCACACAAAAACTAAAAAATATCGTTTTTGATACAATTTCGATCTGGAATATTTTATATCGATATATCGATATATCGTTATAAAATATATCGCCCAAAAATATCGATTATTTTAATAAAAAATATCGATATATCGATATTTTTTCAACAAGCCTACGCTCAGTGCGCTTTTATCCGCACTAGCTGTGACACGTTGCTCCTAATGATGGGTTACGAATTGACTGGAAACATGTCGAACTAATCTCGATATAAAGACGTGGGTATATCCGTTTTATTTCACTACGTTTGTACGCTCTTCCCCCTTTCTTGCCGAATGAATACACTGCATCTAGAGTAGCAATGAGCTCGCGAGCGAGAATAGTTACTGTTAAATCTTCATGTAGTCACGCCGGATCATTACCTACCTATTTTTTTTTATTTAGCCTAATATATCCCACTGCTGGGCAAAGGTCTCCTCTTTCTTCCGTCACTCTTCCCTATCCTGAGCATGCACCTGCCAATCCTCCGTGAAAGTTATTCAGGTCGTCCCGCCACCTCCTCTTAGGTCTACCCCTGCTCCTTTGGCCATCCCTTAGAACCCATTCGGTAACGATTCGTGCCCATCGTTACCTACCTATTATAACTTATAAATTACCTATAATATATTGTTTTTAGTTACGTACACGCCATATTTCCCGCACCTGAAGGAGGCGTGGGCGCAGCGGCATCACCCAAACATGCTGTTCTTCTTCTATGAAGATTTGAATAGGGTAAAATCCATTTTTTATAGCTATACCCTACTAATATTATAAATGCGAAAGTAACTCTGTCTGTATGTTACGCTTTTCCGCTTAAACCTCTCAATCGATATTATATTGATGAAATTTGGCGAAGATAATCTTTAGACCCTGAGAAAGGACACAGGCTACCTTTTATTGCGAAAAAAAGGTATGTATGTATGTATGTAACTCTTTATTGCATAAATAATCATGACAAAATAACAGACAAAACAGAACATAAGTACAAAGGCGAACATATCCCAAAAGGGATCTCAAAAAAGGTAATGCCCAAAATAACTTTTCCACGCGGACGAAGTCGCAGGCACAGCTAGTATCTTATACATAATATTAAATTAAGCCTTATTTGGGATTCTACATATTATATCACTCAGCTGTGCAGAGTATCATATAAAACGAGAATCTCATTGACATTGTTAAAAATCATAAAAATCATAATTGCCACACAATAGCTGAGATGGCTCTTTATAAGTTACTTTTTTTAGTGTCAAATCATAATCTATTTTTAGGACATGCCGGAAACTGTTAGACGCGTCGCTATGTTCCTGGGAAAAGACATTTCTGACGATCAGATCCCAAAGCTTCGGAAACACCTCGACATAGAGAGCTTTAGGACGAACGAGTCCATTAACCCTACGTGGATGCGCGAGAGTGGCAGCGAAGAGACAGAGGGGTTCATACGGAAAGGTGGGTCGCAGAATGTGTCTGCAAGTGTGTTTTAGGGCTTAGAATAATACGTCTCCATTTCTCCCATAGCTGAAGGAAGATGCAACCAAAGAAGTCGAAAAGATGTCACTATCATACTTCTTTCATCGATGTTTAAATCTAAGAAAATGCTAAATGTGGCTACGAAACGTCAAATAGTCAGGTTTTAACTATATAATGTTTCAATCCTTAGGAAATATAGGCGTGATTGTATGTATGTAAATACAGGCTTGATGTTAACGTCTATATGTTACTAAGGTAAATCGGGCGGCTGGCGCAGCTACTTCGACGAGACGTCGGCGGCGCGCGCGCAGGCGTGGTTGCACTCTAACCTCGCCGACACCGACCTTCGCTTTCCAGACAGCTACAAAGACTCCAATCTCCATTAATAATAATTTATTATTAATAAAGCATAGACACATTCATAAAAGTTTTTTTAACAAAATGCTTAGTGAGATTGTTGTAGCTACAGTGCTTAGCATTCATACATACATACATACCGTCACGCCTCTTTCCCACAGGGGTAGGCAGAGACCACTTTGTTCCACTTGCTACGATCCTGAAATACCTCTTTTGCTTCATCCACGTTCATTAGTTTCTTCATACATGCTCGTCGATTTCGGGTACTCTTGACCTGACCTGTTTCTAAACTTGACATTCAACCTGGCCAAATTTGACGAGTGCGCAACGCGGTGCGCGCAATCATGTGAACCAATGGCGACCTAAAAACGACTTCTGTAGCGCTATTGTATAACGCACCAAAAATCTAAATTGTGTTTGATTTGAGTTTCAGTGTCAGTTCGCTTTGAAATTAGATTTAGGCCGTGGTCGCCTTCAGCCGCCGCCCGCGGCCGACAACGGGCCGCCGCCCGCGGCGTCTGAATATTCGGGAGTACTCGGGAGTGGTCGTTTTGCCCGCCGCGGGCGGCGAGCCGTTGTCGGCCGCGGGCGGCGGGTGAAGGCGACCACGGCCTTAGATTTTTGGTACGTTAAACAATACCACTGCTGCTCTGTAAATTTTAGCCAAGTTGAATCCCGAGCACTGTACCTTAATTAAACATAATTATCTATCATAGCGACGGGAACAGCACTATTTTAACAAGTCCGAGCAAACAGTAACAAGCGCTCCTCTGTGCATCAGAATAGACAACAACGGTCACATGAGCCCGAGCACTAAGGCCCTGCGCAGACGACAGACTATCCGTGACGGACTTTTTAGTCTGTAAAAATAAAACCTATGGAATTATAATATGCAGTAACGCACACGACGCGCGAAAAGTCTGGCGCACAATGCATAGAATCCACGCACACTTTCTGTGTGCAGACTCAATCGCACAAAAAGTCTGTCGTCTGCGCTGCGCCTAAGGGTGAAGCCAAACGAGCGTAATTTTGTGAGTTGTGAGTCGCGTATTTTCGGTCACTTATTTTACGTTGGTCGTTTTGCGTCGCCATGTGGAACCGACTGCATTTTTGTATGAAACCGAATGCAGCAGAATTTTTGCGGCCAAAATTCTACTTCTCACGAGTCACAAAATTACGTTTGGCCTCACTCTAAATGAACGATGCAGTAGGTATTTCAGGAAAGCAATCGTGCGCCAAGATGCATTGGCTCTAATTCCGCGCCCGCATTGAATGGTAACGACGGTCTATTTTCAAAATGTCCGCCGGCTCCTGAATAGCGGTCAATTTGTGGCAATCCTGCTATTTATTATACGGAGAGACACCAACCGCATGGCGATTCCCACCAGACTGCGATGGGCATTAGTTTTTTTGTACCTGGTGATAATTTCCACTAGTTTAGACTGCGATAGTATTTTTTTTCTTTTTACAGGGTTTAACTGATCCCCCTGGGGTTATCTTCCCATTAGTTTAGACTGCGATGAGTATTTTTTAGATTCTTTATACAGGTTTTAACAGATCCTAGTGAAAATTCAAATGGTTATTCAGCAGCACGCGCGTCTTGTATCGCGCTCGAGAAAGACTACCTGTAATTTTATGACGTATCTAGTTAGACAATGACGGCTATAGTCTATCTCGCGTGCATCTCTCTCTACTCGCGCCCTATCGTGCTAATATAAGCTTGCGGAACCAAATTGCAGCACCGTGCGGTTGGTGGGGTCCCAGCACTGGTCGCTACGCCACGAGCTCGCTCGCCAATTATTCTGATTGCTCGGACGTTTCTTTAAATTGGAATTTTATGCATTTAAAAACACACATTATGCAATTAACATCAAGCCAGCCTACACTTCAGGTTTATTTTCGTCGTGAAACGTACTTTTTGGTGAAAAAAATAATTAAAGAGAAACTTAAGAGAGATTATTTATTTACAACGTTTGCCTTTGGCTCAAACCATAGTCCTCACTAATTTGTTTTGTTTTTGAGCTACATCGAGATTTTAGCGCATTTATTGCATGCTTTAAAAAAAATCTTCGTCACTTTTTTATTATACTTACTTGCTTAGTAACTAGCAGTGTGGTATCGGGTTTAGAATACCCCTCCGTTTTTTCCATGGATGTCGTAAAAGGCGGCTAAGGATATACTACGTAACTGCAGATCTTCGAACAGCGACCGCATGAAGCCTTCGACAGCGGCTGTTCTTTGCGGTTTGTCTATGGCGGCTCTGAGATCCGAACCCACGACACTTTGCATGAGAAACTAATCAAACCACTAAGCTACCACTGTTTTTGAACGAAACTGTTCTGTAAGCTTAGCACACCAACACGCTCAAGTACGGTCAGCCAAGAAAGTGGTCTACCGTTTTTAACAAAAATTCTCTGAGATCACATGTGAGAATATGTGTGTATGTTGTTTCATGAGGGGAGATTTCTTGGCCGACTATACAGTAGTAGATACCTACTAGCTGTCTTTTTCTAACATCTCGAATAAGACATTGACAAGTAGAGCCTATCAACCTTGCCATTAAAACAGCTGATAAAGTTTACGTAGCTAAATGTTACTAATTTTTAACAAACAAAACCAATTAGGTAACTACGCTTTATCAATCGAATCGAAAGGAAACCACGAAAGGGTTTCCTAACAAAATTATACCACAACACAATAATTATAACACTGTTGGCTATGTAAAAATAGTGACGGTGTATGTATACTTCCTATTGAAACATTATACCACCGATTCTCACTTTGGTTTCATACATACATCACGCCTGCATTCCCATATAGTAGGCAGAGCATACGAAACGATGGAAAGTCAAGACTGACTATTTTCACGCATCGCAGCCACTTCTACCATATTTCTAGGTTTCAAACTAGGTACAACAGTGAGAGGATACCAGACTGTCGCCTAATGCATACGTAATCCTTATTCTTAGATCGAAAAGTATTTTTTTGTAAATTATATCGTGTGGGTTTAGAATAACATCTCTCCATTGCTTCTATGTAAGTCGTATGAGGCAATTAATGAAATAGGTTAAAGTACATTTTAGGCATTTGCCCGTGTGGTGTCGGGTCTAGAATGGCACCTCTCCATTTCTTCCGTGGATGTCGTAGGAGGCGACTAAGGAAATGGGTTTAGGTGTATTCTTTAGGCGACAGGCTAGCAACCTGTCACTATTATATCTGTTTTCAAACCCAAAATGATGCTAGAAGTGGCTGCGAAGCGTGAAATAGTCATAATCATGGATATGTCTAATTCACGTTTCGTGTGCTCTGCCTACCCCATTTGGGAACATAGGCGTGATTTTATGATGATGATGATGATGACATTTTGGCAGAAACTAATAAACGTGGATGGAGCAAAAGAGGTAATATGTCAGGATCGTAGCAGTGGAACAAAGTGGTCTCTGCCTACCCCTGTGGGAAAGAGGCGTGACGGTATGTATGTATATATGTACCATCGCGAATAGGGATTGTTGAGCCACTAACCTATGTTTGTAACTTGGTCGTGTAATACTAATCCAATAGCTGACATCTAGTCTCTCACATCGGTTATTGATTACACGTCTAAATTGCGAACAGTGGCAAGTGGCTCAACAATCCCTGTTCGTGACTGTACATTTTAGGCGACAGACTGGCAACCTGTCACTATACATCTTTCATCAAGGTTTCAACCTAAAATCGTGTTAAAAATTGCTTCTTTTGGGAATACAGGTGTGTATGTATGTAGTGTTTGAAAACTCTCATTCATTTCAGTTACTATAAAACCATATCTGTTACATCCCTAGCTCATGATTATGTTCCCTATTAGTACTCCAAAATGAAACGCCAGCTTTAATTATGAAATTACCTGGAAATTGTAATTAAAATATCGCAATATGAAGTGTTTACGGCACGGGCGAGTGATCCACAATCAATTAGCGCTTTAGTTTGTGTGGAATAATTTATTGGGAAGCAGTTCACATAACACAACATTGGTTTAAAAAAAATAGGAATTGATGATAATTTTACTCAACTAGCTTTCCGCTCGCGGCTTCGCCCGCATGGGATTCGGTTATATTGCGGTATAAAGCGAACATTCCCTCGGGATCATCAATTTTTCCGGGATAAAAAGTACCGTATACATACCGTATTTAATCCGGACTTCTAACTTTACGTCTCCAAAATTTCAAAGCAATCGGTTCAGTAGTTACGGCGTGAAAGCGGAACAAATAAACAAACAAACAAACTCACTTTCCGATTTATAATATTAGGTAAGGATTACTGACGACTATTTTGACACAAAATTACGATATGTATGGTTTTGTCTATTTCCTAAACTCTACTACTTTAAAGGCTGTCTGGAGGCAATGAAACGGAAGACGAAAACGATTTAATGTAATGCCATAAAACATCCACAACCCGTAATATCACGGGTAACAACCTAACTTCTTCATTCATTTTTGTATCACCATTTCTTTCGTGAATCTACTACGGATGTAGGTTAAGGTAGGTAGGTATGCTTCAGGCGACAGGCCAGCAACATAATGTCATTATTAGACCTCTTTCGTTTATTTTTAAAACTAAACTTATGCTTCAATTGTACTATTTTTGAGTTATGTGCATGATTATTGTAAAAAAACACCGATCAAAACTGACTGCGGACATAGCACTTCTATCTAGCTTATTTTTAACCGACTTCAAAAAAGGAGAAGGTTATTTACATTTGGTAAGTAACCTGACCACGCATCTCCCATGTCAAACTACTTACTACACTCTATACACAAACATGGCTTGAAAAATCTAAGGTGCCATCTCCCAAAGCGCCCCCTCGTCAATGTCACCCAAGTGCCATAAGATTGCCAAGGAGTGAGATCGTGTGTGACCTTCCCAAAACAATTGCCGAAAAGGGAATGGTCAAAAACAAAAGAGACACGACACGAGCTACTCATTTGTTTGTCATTTTAAAGTTGGAATCATGTTTGTATTACATAACATAAATCACGCCCGTGACAATCACCCATGCCCATGACAGAAAAAACCATGACAATTATACATACATGGTGGCTACTTCTAGCATGTTTTGCTAGGTTTTTAATTGGCAGTTACAACATTGACAGGTTGCTAGCCTGTCGCCTAAAATATACCTCAACCTAATTCATTAGCCTCTTACGACATTCACGGACGAAATGGTGAGGTGTTATTCTAAATCCGACACCAGACGGATAAGACTTTTGAAGTTTGAATCATTTGTGAATTTAATCCAATTACGGATTTAATTTCAGTCGGTTGCAAAATTATTGCTGTTTAGATTTACTATTGAATATAAATTGACGATTTAATACTAATTCACGTCTATCAAATACAACACAAATGGAGAACGAGCTCAAATAACCATCGTAAGGGATTGTCTGATTCCATAATTTGACGGCTCATTAGGTCTCAAGGGTGCGCATCTACGAGGTTAATTAGGATTCATAGCCCGTTTACTATTCCGGCTGCGTTTAGTCCAGTAATTGATTCTAGTACTGGCATACTACTAGTAGCCCTGCTGTACACATAGTTCTAGATAACGCTCAGGATCATGATCGCTTTAAATTTGACAGATCGAAACAATTCTTGCTTTAAAATTGAAACAAATGGTATCACGTAACGTCATGACAGCCCGAAACCCATACCGAGATACGTTAGAAGCCAATTCAGCGAACGATTTACCGACAATTGGGTGTTGGTTTGTCACACGGAAGCATTTTACCGAGACGCTCGGGATCACGATCGCTTTCCTTCGTCAAGCCTATGCCGATTCCCAAGTTAGACGATAGTCCTGCTACGAAATTATCGAAACCATCATCACCAGTGAGTGGTCCAATACTATAACTGTTGATTCCAGCTCCGCTGAAGTAGTGGTGATCGCCGGCGTGACACGGTGAACATGTTTTGTTGTTTCTGGTGTCCATTTTTGCTGACTAGAATTACTTAATGTAAATGAAGATGCCACTAAATTGCCAAATTTCTAGTTCCAGAAGATGTTCATGTGGTGCGTCTCAACATAAGCTGTTAGAGAATGAGTATTTCGTTTTGTAACCATTCTATCGGGAGGTGTTTGTGGTGCTGCCACAATGAAAATGAAAAATACAGGATGTCATTTAAACCCATGTGATAAGTGTCAGATTTAGAATAAGATCTCTCTAATTCTTCCATGGGTGTCATAAGAAGCGACTGAGGAAATAGATTTCAGTATGTTTGAGTCTTCAGGCTAGCAACCTGTCACTACTGTTCTTCTTATTTAAACCTAAAATTATGTTAGAGTGTCTGTTAATCATGAAATAATCATGGTTTTGGTCTGCCTATACCATTAAGGAATGCAGGCGTGATGTACCTATGTAGGTATGCATCTTTTGAAGTAGCAAAGTCGCCTTTCTTAGGCTACCAAGAAAAGCAACTTGAAAAAGAGTTCCAATCCATTACTGCATTCGATTCACTGGAGTGCTATACTGGCCTAGATATAAACGAGGCATCAGGGTTGGCCGAGCCGACAGACCAATTACCACACTATCTGCCAGAGACAGTTAAGTAGCCAGCACTTTAGAAGCCTACGAGGTTATTTATTACCTAACACATATTTAATAGTAAACCTACGCCATTATTGTGCTTAAGCTTAGGACCTTACATACATACATACATACACACGCCTGTATTACAGGTACATGCAACGTTACAACTATCACGTTTTGTAACCGCTTCCAGTAGTTTCAGACTTAAAAACTGCTGGGGTATAAATGGTATAATAGCGACAGATTGCCAGCCTGGAGAGTAAATACTTATGGTCTTACATTACAACTGGTATGTAGTATCTAGTAACGTTAAAGTCTCAGTGTTCGACGCATACCTACCTATTATTCTTCGCCATACATTGAGTTGATGTTTTAAAGATAAAAATTACAATACTTTAATTAGTAAACTAATTTTGGCGAGCATATTAATATGTGGCTTTGATATTTTGCATTAAAAAAAAACTTACCAGCAAATCCAATCGGATTTTAATTCTAATCTAGAGATGTTTTGATATTATTACCAAATTAAACAAGTTCCATTTAACAACTGTAAGAACAACTGTTGATTTTGCGCAAGTGAAATTTTTTTTCCCGTGTGGTGCCGGGTTAGAATAGCACCACCCCCTTTCTTCCCATGGGTGTCGTAAGAGTCGACTCTGGGAAAGGGTTAGTGTATTGTGGGCGACGGGCTAGGAACCTGTCACTGCAATATCACGTTTAACCATCTGATTACCCTGAAATTGCTAAACGTGGCACTGGGTTTTTGAATTCATGTGCTCTGCCTACCTCTCTTGGGAAGACAGGCGTGAGAATATGTATGTATGTATGTACGAAATATTTTCAGTAAATGCGTCTATGCTGGGCTATCCGGCCGTCAAAACTAAAGCATACCTAAACCTGTTTCCTTAATCCCCTTAACATCCACGGAAGAAAAGAGGTGTTTTTCTATCCCGACACATAGGAAACTTTTTTACACCACTGAACTATTTACCCAATTCCCGGACCTATCATGGTTTTCCCGCGTTGTTCGACGCGCGGGAAAAATGGCGCCAACTCTGTAGGCCGCGATATCGCGAATTGACACTTTGATTGGTGAAATAAATCACTAGGAATTCACGGGCAATTGCTTTTTGCTCGATTAATCCTGCGTTGTTTAATATCTTGTTAATTATTGCACTGTTATTGCTGTTATTAATGCTGTGGTTAAGTTAAAACTGTGAGGATTGCGCTTTGTCGATTTTTAAATAATCCTTGCCCCGTGTGGTAATATAGCACCTCCCCCTTTCTTCCCGTGGGTGTCGTAAGAGTCGACTCTGGAAAAGGGTTAGTGTAATGTGGGCGATGGGCTAGCAACCTGTCACTGCAATATCACGTTTAACCATCTGGTTACCCTGAAATAGCTAAACGTGGCACTGGATTTTTGAAATCATGTGCTCTGCCTACCCCTCTTGGGAATACAGGCGTGAGAATATGATGTATTCTATGTTTGTAAATAATCCTTCTCTAGATTTATCTAGATAGTTATTTAGATAGGTCGTTGGTACAGTCCTCGAAATAGATTTCTTGCCAATTTAGAACTTAGCAGGATTTTTCCATGGAAGATAATTTATTGTAAAAAGAACCGTTTGAGGCCCTGCGCAGACGACAGACTATCCGCGAAATACTTTTTAGTCTGTGAAAATACTATGGAACTATATGCAGTAACCCACACGACGCACAAAAAGTCCGACGCACATTGCATACAATCCACGCAAACTTTTTGTGCACCGCAGACTCGATCGCACAAAAAGTCTGTCGTCTGCGCTGCCCCTTATGCTGGCTTGTATAAAATAAAATTACCTACGTATTCTTTTGTAGTAACGACTGTGTGGAATTAGGGGGAATAGAAAATACCCGTGTGGTGCCGGGTTAGAATAGCACCTCCCCCTTTCTTCCCGTGGGTGTCGTAAGAGTCGACTATGGGAAAGGGTTAGTGTATTGTGGGCGATGGGCTAGCAACCTGTCACTGCAATATCACGTTTAACCATCTGGTTACCCAGAATTTGCTAAACGTGGCACTGGATTTTTGAATTCATGTGCTCTGCCTACCCCTCATGGGAATACAGGCGTGAGAATATGTATGTGTATGTGTATGTAGAAAATACTAATTAAATTGCTTGTGTGTTATTTTAATGTATTTATCAGCTATATTAATGTAGAGTTAAAAAAGCCATTAAAGTCATCCAGCACATAGATTGTTTAAGTACCTACTAAAAATTTACTTGTCCATGCACAGAAACATTCACGTTTAAAAGCAGGGTTACTACCTTACTACCTACCTATTCTAAATAAGTTTTATGTCCATGTGGTGTCGGGTTTAGAATATCACCTCTCCATTCCTTCCACGGATGTCACAAGAGGCGATTGAGGAAAGAAATTAATAAAAATAACGAACACAGGAATATTTTTGTATTATAATTATGTTAATGATAATTGCCAATTGCCAATCAAGCAGAGTTAATCAAATAGCAAAATTAATTAGACTAGCAACGATTGCCATTTTCTCCAATTCCCTTTACTACTCAAAGCGGCACAACCGCGTGGATTTGAAACGGACGTTTTGATTGACAAAGCTTCTGCGATCCAACCAATCGTCGGCTGAATGAAAACTGGGGGAATAGGCTACATTACCGTTAAGTAAAATTAGGGGTGGCGATACTAGAATCTCCGAACCACTGTATTTTCGTATTTTTTTATTTCTCAAACGAAAGAAAAATTCGTGTTATTGTATTTACTTTTATTCACTAAACCCATTTTTATACAATTAAAAAAAAGAAATGGACAAGTTTTTATAAAATAGCCCTTTCGTTCGTTCGTTCACATGGTCTGCCGCGATGCGGCCGGAACAGAGAGAATGCCACACCGGAAAACAAAGTTCTGTCCAGATTTTTGCACAAATAAGACATGATAGGAATGGATCTGGATAAAAAGGGAAATGAACGCGGTTTGTCGTGCACCGCAGCTCTAGATGAACGGAGATAGTCCGTCCCTACGATAGTTTCCAAAAAATGTATCAATGTAATAATTTGCAATAATCAAGAGCAACTATAAACGGCTGGAAAGTGGCTACCTCGACCAATAATTTATCATCGCATTGTTCCACGATCAATCAGCGCGGACGCAGACGAATCGCCGGCGCACCGCAACGCGCCCAAAACCGTCGCTTTGATTCACGCCGCGCCGCAAACACGGAATTTAATTACTTTTATGCTTTTAGTCTTCATACGCGGTATTAATTACGAACGCGACATATTTTTTGCGGAATTTCCGGCTTCCTAAATTTATTACTTCATTCTGTAACGACTCATAAAGTGAGGTTAAAGTCGGTGGGATTTTTTGCGCCGTAAAATCCCTTTAATCCCATCTCGTAGCCAAATTTCGTAGCTGGCTTCCAAATGGGAAAAAAAATCCTGATTCGAAGCTAGCTACATAATGG